>PKMM01011801.1:0-28509 GCA_002933915.1 Eutrema heterophyllum
GATCCCATCTTTTTTTGCTCGGTTTCGCCGTTTTTCCGTTCTACGCCTCCGGACTCCGTCCCGAAATGCTTTTACACCTGAAATGACTCCTAAAAGACTAAAACACTTGAAAAAGACTCGATTATATACAAAAAACACAAGTTGGAAAACGTCAAAAACGCAACACATCAGTGTAGTCTTGCTTTCTTAGTTAGCGTGGAAGAAGAGGCAAGCCCAAGTACTTGACTGGGAGAGTTCCTCGTCGGATTCCAAAAGTTTCAAGACCAGCGAGATCATGAGGCTGTAACCCTGCAACATAAAGCTTTGTTTTTTGGAGGTTCATGCACATGCCTGATTGCTCCGCAAAATCAGAGTGTTTCCATGTTCTGCGACAAGGAATAGCTGTTTCCATCGAAAAAGATCATCAAATCGTCTGCGAAAGCTAGGTGAGAGATTGCTGGGTTTATAGCGGAATGATGAAAGCCTATCTGACCCGCAATATATTTTCTATGAAGCATTTTTAAGAGAACTTCAAGCACCAAGATAAATAGGTAAGGAGAGATCAGGTCACCTTGCCTAATACCTCTTTCGCCATAAAACTTATCACTTAGCTCACCATTTATCGCTACTGAGTATGATGTGGTTGACACACATTGCCAAATCCAATTGATGAATTTCGTGGGGAAATCCATTGCTTTTAGAGTCTGAGTGATAAGCTCCAGCGAACCGTATCAAAAGCCTTTCTCAAATCCAACTTTAGCATTGCCCTTGGAGATATAGATTTCATGTTGAAACCCCTTACTAGTTCAGAGGCTAGTAAGACGTTCTCTACAAGAAGGCGCCCCTGACTGAAAGCAGATTGTGCTGGGGATATAATTTCTGGCACACACTTTTTTAATCTTTTTGCAAGCAGCTTCGAAACAATCTTGTACAACGTATTACATCATGTAATTTGTCTAAAATCAGCCACATTACTAGCATATGCCATTTTCGGCACAAGAGATAGGATATTACTATTCCATTGCTGTAAAAGTTGCCCAGAAGTGAAGAATTCCAGCACTGATTTAGTAACCTTAATTCCAACAACGTCCCAACAGCCAATGAAGAAATCGGCTTGGTAGCCATCAGACCCTGGAGCTTTGTTTCTAGGGAGAGAGAATAATGTACCTTTGATTTCTTGGTCAGATGGTGTGGTTTGTAGCGCTCTTATACATTCCACCCTGGAGCTTTGTTTCTAGGGAGAGAGAATAATGTACCTTTGATTTATTGGTCAGATGGTGTGGTTTGTAGCGCTCTTATACATTCCACTGAACATCTGTAAGAAAGAACCTCCCTTATCCTAGAAACCGGAGTCAAGTTGCTTACTCCGTCTGCAAAAAGGTTCGAAAAGAAAGCAACACAATGGTCATGAATATCCTTTTTCTTCTCAATTCTGATTCCATTCGATGTCAGGAGGAAAACAATCTGATTCCGTGATCTTCTAGCAGCTACAACTCTGTAGAAAAATGAGGTGTTCATGTCGCCCAACCCTAGCCAATTGATCCTTGATTTTTTCCTCAGGAAGCTCTCCTCAGCGATTGCTAGCGTGAGCCATTTTTTGTGAGCCTGCTTTTCTGCTGTTGCCGTGAGCACAAAAGGAGAGGAGAGAATCAAACTTTGACACTGAATGAGCTGCGAATGTATATTATTACTTGATATTACAAGATTCCTTAGGGATAAGGGAATAAGAGAATATATGAATTAATAGGAGAATATACGAATTAGTTGGCCAGCATCACCATCTGTGCATAAACAAACTGGAATCAGGTTTTTGATTATGTTTTGACAACTTGTTTTAATGTCTCAAATTTATATCTATATATATATTTTTTTTTTGCTTATGTTTTGCTATACATTGCTTTATCGTTTTGCTTATATTTTGCTTATATATAACGTATTAATAGTGTTATACTCAAAATAATTATTATTTGACTCATTAAAAAGTTTAATTGATGTTTTGGAAAATATTTGCAATAATAATACTGATCTTATAAGATCGATATCATTATCAATTTGAACTAAAAAAATAAGAATGATAGCAAATTTCTATTTCAAGTTGGATATATCTTTGTTTTAATTGAACGGATCCTGACAAACTCTAATATACAGTTTAATATTTTTCTTAGATCAAAATTTAATTTTACATAATATCAATTTCATGATGTAACGGTATTCTTGAAATCCTGTTCTTTGTCGCTGCTAATCTAGTCCTTTTCATCTTCTTCTTCTTCAGGTTGGCTGTCCATCTTCTTCTTCTTCATGATGTGCACTACATTACTTGTTGAGACACGGCTCCACCTGAAACAAGATCCTTCCCACTTTGACTTGATTTCTTGCACTTAGCTTTGTTGGAGCATAATATCGAATACAGAAAATTACGAATAATAATGCGAAGAACAACGTTAAAAAACGATTAAGAACAAGAACGTCGAAATGGACGCGAGATGATCTCTTTCCTTAATTCTAAATATCTCCCGCAGTGTGGCGGTTTTATGAGATAAATAATCCCAAGATACAACCATTTGGAGACCGTCTCGCAACACCCGAGAACGAAATCTACCAACTTTAAACTACGAAATATTCTCGAGACACTTACTTGAAGAACACGCGAGAGATTGTTGGTAACGTTGGAAACTTTCTTTTCCTTTGCTCTTAGAAGAGTGTATTTGTGTTTTTAGTGTTTTGTGAATGAGACTAGAGGCTTCTTTATATAGCCAAAGAAAAGATGTGTCATTCCCCATTGTTTCCAATGTGGGACAAAACACACTTCACTTTCACCACTTAAGCACAAAGGCTTATGACCCAAAGGCCCATTTCCCATTCACTTACATTCAATTTTAATAAGCCAATGGCTTTGTTTAAAATTGATCCAACAATCCCCCACATGAATAGAAATGGTTCTAAACATAAGAAGACTCGACATACTCGACTGACTCTACTGACTAGACTCACTAGACTGACTAGACAAACGGACTTTTCGAGAGTATAAGCGAAAAATCATTGTGTTTGAGATGGTAACGTGTTTCAGCCTTGAACCACTCAATGTTAATATCTGTCGGGTTTACTTTGCCAGGAGGTGAGCATGATGTCTTGAACCACCCGGATTATTATGTAAACTGAGACAATAGGTACAACCCAGTTTCATTTTCTCGTAGAACTAAGTTCTCTATTGTGTTCATTTTGGCCTTGAACGTGCCTGGTTGATCATGAGTGAACTTGGAGAATATAGCCTGTTAGATTCTCCTAGAAACGGCCCCATTTCACACTCACTAGGTGATTTGCCAGTAGTCTTTGTTTTAAGAAGTATATGTAATACTCCACTGATATATCAAAGCTATGGTCTTATCATTAAAAGCTATGCTTATCCTTTTATACATACAATAAGTAAATGTATGTAAACACTGTTTATCATCTTGGGAACTGGGTAGAGACGAGAAGTCTTCAGTGCTTGTATTAGATTTTGTTTGATTTAGTTGTCCCTTTGAGCCTTACATCTTGGGATCCCCAGTCACGTAGGTGGGGTTTCCATCACACATTATCTTTAAGTTATAGGCTTTAAACCCATTCCCTTTGATGATTTTTCAACTTGATCACGTGCTAAACCTTTAGTAAACGGATCCGCTAGGTTTTCAGCCGATTTGACATAATCTATGGTGATTACGCCCGTTGTGATCAAGCTTCTAATGGTTTTATGTCGTCTTCTTATATGACGTGATTTACCATTATAGAGATTATTCAGCGCCCGAGCGATAGCTGATTGGCTATCACAGTGTACACGTAATGCCGGGACTGGGTTCTCCCACATTGGAATATCTTCCAGGAAATTTCGAAGCCATTCAGCTTCTTCTGCTGCTTTGTCTAAAGCAATAAATTCCGACTCCATGGTTGATCGTGCCAGTAGAGTTTGTTTGGAAGATTTCCAAGATACTGCTGCACCTCCAAGGATGAATACATATCCACTTGTGGATTTGGAGTTTTTGGAGTCTGATATCCAGTTTGCGTCACTGTATCCTTCCAAAATTGCGGGTTCTTTCCCATAGTGCAGCCCATAACTTTTAGTGTATCATACGTAGTTTAATACTCTAGTTATGGCTTTCCAGTGTTTGTGACCTGGATTACTTGTGTAGCGACTTAGTACTTTTACCGCATGTGCTAGATCGGGTCTAGTACAATTGGTTAAGTACATAAGACTACCAATTACCCGTGCATACTCCACTTGTGACACAACTTCACCTGAATTTTTAGTCAAGTGAAGTTGAGAGTCGACTGGAGTTTTTGCAGTCTCATTTGAATAGTTTTTAAACCGTTCAAGTATCTTTTCAGCATAGTGAGCTTGAGACAGAATGATTCCGTCGGAATTTCTTGTGATTTTAATCCCAAGAATGACATATGCTAGACCCATGTTTTTCATGTCAAACTTTCCACTAAGCATTTTCTTAGTTTGTTGGATAATGTCCTTTTTGCTGCCAATAATTAGCATGTCATCTACGTACAAGCATAGTAATATATACCCATTAGGAGTAGTTTTTATGTAGATGCATTTATCACATTCGTTGATGCTGAAGCCATTTGACATCATTGTGTTGTCAAATTTTTCATACCATTGTTTTGGAGGTTGTTTAAGTCCGTATAATGACTTCACAAGTCTACAGACTTTGTGTTCTTGTCCTAGGACTACAAATCCTTCGGGTTGTTTTATATATATCTCCTCTTCTAATTCATCATTTAGAAAAGTAGTTTTAACATCCATTTGATGGATTTCCAAATTTCTTAAGGCTACAATCCCAATTAGCATTCGGGTTGAAGTTATTCTCGTTACTGGAGAATAGGTGTCAAAGAAATCCAGACATTATTTTTGTCGGAATCCTTGCACCACAAGTCTGGCCTTGTACTTATCAATTGAGCCATCAGTCTTCAATTTTGTTATGAAGATCCATTTACACCCTAGTGGTTTAAACCCTTCAGGTAAATTAGTTATTTCATATGTATGATTTTGCTGAATGGAGTCGAACTCACTGTTGATAGCTTCCTTCCAAAAAGGTGCGTCAGGTGTAGTCATAGCTTCAGTAAATGTTCTTGGTTCGTTCTCTGTGAGAAAGACCATCATGAAGTCAGGACCGAAAGATTTTTCCTTACGAACTCTTTTGCTTCGTCTAGGTTCAGTTTCTTCGTCTGCTTCGGTTACTGAAATGCCAGACGTACTAGCCTCATTTATAGATGTGGTAGTGTTTTTCTCTTCCCGAGTGCGTTTTAGATTTTGTCTATCCTTGCACGGAAAGATATGTTCAAAGAATGACGCGTTCCTTGATTCCATTATTGTATTTACATGGATATCCGGTATGTCTGATTTGTGAACCAGAAACCTATAAACACTACTGTTGTGTGCATATCCAATGAAAATACAATCAACGGTTTTAGGGCCAATTGAGACCTTTTTAGGAGGTGGTACTGCGACTTTTGCTAGGCACCCCCACACTTTCAGGTATTTGTACGAAGGTACATTACCTTTCCAGAGTTGATATGGCGTGTTGCCAGTTATTTTGTGCGGTATTTTGTTGAGGATAAAGTTTGTGGCGAGAATCGCTTCCCCCCACAGATTCTGGGGTAGCCCAGATTCCTGCAACATTGCATTCATCATTTATTTCAGAGTTCGGTTTTTTCGTTTCGCAACTCCGTTAGATTCTGGTGAGTAGGGAGCAGTGGTCTGATGTATAATGCATTTTTCTTGACAGAAGGCATTACAAGGTCCATCGTATTCACCTCCTCTACCACTTCTAACTATTTTAATAGTTTTTCCGAGTTGATTTTCATATTCGATCTTGTATTCTTTGAATTTTTCCAAGACTTCATCTTTACTACGTAGTAAGTATACGTAGCAGTATTTTGTACAATCATCTATGAAGGTTACAAAATACTTTTTACCTCCTCTAGTTTGTACGAACTTTAAGTCGCACAGATCTGTGTGTATTAGACCTAGAGGTTCGGTGGTTCGTTCGACACGAGGTGATGGAGTTTTCGTGAGTTTTGCTTGTACGCATGTCTCACATTTATTTTTTGTTTATTTTGCATTTCGGGATTAGATTCAAATTAATCAATCTTTGGATAGATTTATAATTCACATGCCCTAACCGTTCATGCCAAATATCCTCTTAAGTCATATTCCATTGAACTTCTTTTAAACATTTTGCTCTTTGAAGCAAGGCAAAGTCTCAGGTGGCAGACCACTCCCAATTTGGGGTATCGACTCACCAGACTTGACACAATTAGACACGTTCTTGTAAACGTTCTCATTGTAGATACTTTTCGTTTCGTTTTGCACACAAGCAAACCCGAACAAATATACTAAAGATAATAGAGGTTCATACCAGCAATTAAAGAAATTGCAAAAATAGACTAAAAAGGAATTTTCCAGAATATAATTGTTTGGAAAATCCACAATTTAATCAAATAAATCACCAAAAAATAAATTAATTACTTTCAAAATTTTGTTGAAAAAAAATCAACAAGTATCAGACCAAGTAAATTAATTTTTCTATTATTTTTGGCAAGAAATTCAACTCCAAATGCTCGACAAGAGCCATAAAGGATGTAGACGTTTTTTGATTCTCCCATAATGACGTGAATTAACTTTGTATGTTACAAAAGGAATTCAAGTTTGAATTTGTCATCATGTGCTTAACGTGAAAATCAATTGTCTTCATAAAGTCAAGATTGAAATGTTACAAAATCAATCATACTTTATTTGTGTTGTTACACAACAGAGATATTATGCATTGTTGACTAAATCGAAAATGAATTTTGGCCCAAAAAAGATTAATCTTATTTCCCTAATTCTAAAACCCGAGCACAGCCCTGATATCTCATTTATTTTATTATTATTTTTTCTCAAAACTCGAAATAAGCGTTTGCGGATATCACTAGAAGGCGTTCCGAAAATCACTTTTAAACGTTTAGGGAAGTCACTATAAAACGTTCCCGTAGATCGTTTGTGTTGAGATCGTTTCGATATGTTTGAAAAACGTTTTGCGAAACTCGCCCAATGGCCTTCGCGGAAATCGTTTATAGATCTTTTTGATCTTTAAAAACGTTTCGCGAAACTCGCCTGATGGCTTTCGCGGAAATCGTTTTTTTTTTTTTTTTTTTTTTTTTNTTTTTTTTTTTTTTTTTTTTTTTTTTTTGTACCATGAGAACGATCAGCGAATCGCTAATAGTCGTTCCATGTTTACGATTTTTGTAGAAAATCGTTTTAAAGAAAGAAAAAAAATTCACAATTTTGTATCCGATTCATGCTATAGCCAGGAAGCGGATATTTAGAATTAATACTGTTGGAGCATAATATCGAATACAGAAAATTACGAATAATAATGCGAAGAACAACGTTAAAAAACGATTAAGAACAAGAACGTTGAAATGGAGGCGAGATGATCTCTTTCCTTAATTCTAAATATCTCCCGCAGTATGGCGGTTTTATGAGATAAAGAATCCCAGGATACAACCATTTGGAGACCGTCTCGCAACACCCGAGAACGGAATCTACGAACTTTAAACTACAAAATATTCTCGAGACACTTACTTGAAGAACACGCGAAAGATTGTTGGAAACGTTGGAAACTTTCTTTTCCTTTGCTCTTAGAAGAGTGTATTTGTGTTTTTAGTGTTTTGTGAATGAGACTAGAGGCTTCTTTACATAGCTAAAGAAAAGATGTGTCATTCCCTATTGTTTCCAATGTGGGACAAAACACACTTCACTTTCACCACTTAAGCACAAAGGCTTATGACCCAAAGGTCCATTTCCCATTCACTTACATTCAATTTTAATAAGCCCATGGCTTTGTTTAAAATTGATCTAACAAGCTTCACTCACTGAGTTAACACACACTTCACAGTCACTTTAGATTCACACACTTCACAGTCACTTTAGATTCACACACTTTTCCTTTGTAGCTGACAACTTCACGGGATAATTTAAGGATAATTAAATATTGCCTTCCTCTTCTGTGGAAGAAGGGTGAACCTTCCGGTTCCTTCGGCTACATCAGCACAAAATTCCTCGAGTAAGTAGAAGACAAACGAACATATTTTATAAAAAATATAGTAAAAGTTACTGTAATGTTGATAGTACATACATTACACATAAAAGGAGGAAACGATATTCCAAATTAGGTAAAAGGAGCAACAACAAACAAAATAAAAATGGAAGATGATGCGGTTTCTCGTCAGTTTTTGGTCAGGCCCCACACTTCCATTACGCTGATGAATCCGGGAGAAGTGAAAACGGTGCCCGAGTAGATCTTATCGCTTATCAAATGTATAATATTCTTACGTGAGACGAAGTCTAAGAGATGGTTTAGTTCGGTTCGTGTTGTCGTAGTACCCAACGGGTTAGATGGGTTGGTTATAATAAGAACTCCTTTAACTTTTAGGTTAAGCTTTTGAGCTTGCACATCGTAAAAGACGTCTTAAGTTCTGCCTCCTTTATGATTAAAGTCAATGATGCCTTAAGTTCATGCATGCTACGCACAAACCCAAAAGTATAAAATTCTGCCTCCCTTATGATTAAATTCAACACCTCTAAAAGTCACAGAGGAAGGAAATAAGATCAGCCTCTCTTTGTCCATATTTACATAATTTCCTAATACCTTTTTCCTCCACACAAAGCTAGAAGCTCTGATTTGGGCGATGGAGTATATGTTGTTAATGCATTAGGAAGTAGCCCTCTTTTTCAACCAGATTCCACCGTTGCCATTTAGGATTTTAAGTTTGTATAGCGCATGTAACACCTAGTAAAAAATGAATAGCAATTTCGAGTCTTGTAATGTATTCCCATAAACTCCCAATGCAAAGGAAAAGAAAACATATATAGTACATACTTGATAGTGTTTTCCTCTTAACGAAATAAAAAAAAAATATATAAAGAGATTATATTTCCATTTGACGGCAAATATATATATAAAAACTCCATTTGAGAAAGCGGAATATGATTTTTTTTTTCACTATCTTTGTGAATCAATTTTTCGTTTTTTAAGAGTTTGGTATGCATTAAAGTTAGGGTTTAGATTTAACATTTAGAATTTAGGGTTTAACAATTCTTTATTTAGGATATTAAATGGACAAAGACTTTTAAAAAGTGTCAATTTCACATATGGAATAGGATTGACTCTGGTAAATTACATGTAGTATACAGCTTCTTCGATATACACCATAGATTTTTCGTCTCTTTTCTACATATCCCAAACAAATTTATTCTGTACTAAACATCATGAATTTTGCATTCTCTTATAATTACAACATAGCGACTAGAAATTGTGATTGAGTTTAATAAATCGGTAATCGCGTTTTAAAAAACCACGATCAAAATAATCCAACCCATTAAACCCCTAATCCGACTCCCTATTCCGACTCCTTAACCCGACCCCCTAACCCATGTTTCACATATATAAACAATTAAATTAATCTATCCACATAAGCTATTGGCAAAAAAATAAAGAAGAAGAGAAAGCTAAATATACTTGGATCGTGTCAGTTTATCAATACTCCACCCAAACTCCAATAAACAAACCTTTTGATAAATGAAAATTTTTTGCGTGTCGACTTTCCATAAGATTTAATATTACTAACTTCTTTAATTCTTCACAAAAGTTCGACCAAATCTAAGCAAACCCAGAGCTGAAAAAAGAAAAAATCTAAACAAACCCAGAAAAATGCGAAAATCATAACCAAAATTGGGAGACCACACAACAGTAACAAAGCAATAAGACCGAAATTGAACGGACTAACCAGAAAATGTAGAGGATTGGGATAGAGAAACGAGCAATGAAAGCAACGAAATCTCTATTTTGAGTTGGGTTTTATTCCGGGTCGGGTCATATTACTTTAATCGTGGGTTTTTAAACACGGTTTGCCAGTTTTCTAAACACAATCACAAGATTAATTTGGTATGTTGCAATTATAAGAGAATGTAAAGTTCGTGATGTTTAGTAAAAAATAAATTTGTTTAGGGTGTATAGAAGATAGACGAAAAATTTAGCGTGTATACCAAAGAAGTTGTATATTACATGTAGTGTACCAAAATCAACCCTATGGAATATGATAAAGTGTTAGTGTATGCAAAAACCAGATAAAGGAAAAACAATTGTTGAAACTTACATAAAACGATGCGTCTTAAATTCTAGAATACCAAATAAGATGAAAATTAACCAATAAGAAAAGAAAAAAACTAAGTAGCAAACAAACTTGCGCAAGAGACAGCTCTTAGTTTTATCGAATAACATGAGTCACAATTTTATAAAATTATATGCCATATCGATATTAACTATCAGAACTCAACAACATACACTCCATTAAAAGATACACATGATGACACATAGTTATTGGTTAGCTTCTTTAACTTAACAAACAAAAAGCTTGGTTTTAGAGTAAAGAATTGTAGCACTTTACATGCTTTAATTAAACATTTTGTTTTTGTTTTTATTTCCTGGAGTTGGGACAAAACTTAAATACAGGAGTTGTGGCTTCTTCTTTATAAATGAATTCTAAAACGAATGACTCTCCTATCTTTATGCCATTAGCCTCACAAAAGCCCTTCCAACCAATTCCCAAGGCCACGAATCCATCTCTTGACAATAGATAAGCCGAACACTTCATTCCATCTTTACCCAACAGAGTTATCTTCCCAAGCTTGTTGATGCCATTAGCTCTCATGAATTCACTTGGAACATGCTGCAAAAGATTTGAACAAACACCGCTGGTTATTGATATATCATGGTTTTTACCCCTTTTTGACCATGATATAAGTTCGTTTATAGAGTTTTTCTATTATTTTGTAGTGTTTTAGAGTCTTTTACAAGTTTTAGCACGTTTAGAGCATAATTGGAGATATTGGAGCTTTCTGGAGCATTTTGGAGCAAAGCAGAAGTTCGTGTAGCTGAGTACGCGATTTGAAGCCTTTGTATCGACCGACACCACCTGGTGTCGATCGATACCGACACCATGAAGGAAGGAAGCGCGACATTGCCCGTGTATCGATCGATACTACTTATGGTATCGGTCGATACCGTCATCCATGGAGAAGGAAACGCGACTTTTTACAAGTCTGGAGAATTTGCACCTTGGTTTAGAAGACTTTAATAATTACAAGAAGCCCCAAAACGTGTTTTAGCATTATAATTAGGTTTTTCAGCCATTTTTGTTGGCTAAGCTTTATTTTACTTTAGTTTTCTGTGAGAGAGCTTTGGGAGGGAGACAAGTCTGAAACTCTGTTTGCTTGAGAGAAGATTTCGAACCTTTGTTTTACTTTCTTTTATTTATTTGATTTGATGATCTATTCAATCATGTTGCTTGTTTCAATCTCCATGTCTGAGTAGATCCACTGTTAGGTTCAAGGTTCTCATAAGGATTTTCTCTGAATGTTAGGTTAATTAGTTAATTACGATTCACCATCTGAATTAGTTCTTCATCATAGGTTGTTATCATAGCTAATTCTAGGTCGACGAATCTGAAACTTAGATCTTAGGATAATTGATTAGGCACGAGAGTGCGATTAATTACCTGATAGAACTTAGGGTGAGCAAAATAACTATTCGCAAAGAGATTTGGTTTAGTTGTTTTGTGAACAAATCAAACTTGAACTAAAAGCTGGTTTAGACTTTAGGATTCGCAAAGAGATTTGGAATTCTAGGATTTAGACTTAGATAGTTTTCGCAACGAGAGTTGGTTAGCTATACTTTAGTGATTTGAGTTCAAGAACCGCGCTAAATCTGAATCATGTTAGTTAGTTAGTTTATCTACATTCATTGAATTCCTGAGAAATACCCTGAGTCTATCTTCTTTCCAATTGACTTACAACTTGTTTAATTTACGCACTCGCATTTAATTACATTGTTTGATTTAGCTTAATTCGAATCTATATAATCTATTGCGTGATATCTAGAGTTCTTGTGTTCGACCCCTACATATATTACAACTTCTTTAGTACTTATAAGGTATTAATTTGAGCATATCAGTTATTGATTAGAATTTGTTATGCCTGAGTCTCAAATCCGATCAACACGAATCAACCTCTCACATTCACCAATCACTCAAGCACAAAGAAATCAATTGAAACTGAGATTTGCGGAGAGAATAAAAAAGCGAAAGAAAGAATAACACAAGAGAATTTTTAACCCAGTTCAGGTCTCAATCTGAGATCCCTAGGGCTTGACAGTACAAGCAAAAAAATCCACTAGAACCTTTTGTACAAATCAGAGTACGTTGATCAATTAAGTCCTTTTATATTACCATCGCTAGAAGGCAAAATCGTTTTTTTTTAATATAAAAAAATACCTTGAATGTGAATTAGAAGAAGTTTGAATGAAGGGAATGTAAGTGAGTGAAGCAAGAACAATGCTAGCCATAGGGGTTCCTCCGCTTCGCTTCACTTCCTGACCTGGTCATGCGCATTCCCACCAAGGAATATTTAACAAAGCAGATTTGATTCATTCCAATTCCAGCACTACAAGCATTTTGATACATAAGAGTACATCCAATAGGAAGCCTACACACACCGTAGACCAGCCACACAACTAAACACAACATTACAAAGTGAACTAAGAACATATTAAGTGAACAAAAGACATAGAACAACATGAAAGATAACAAAGAAAGCCATGCATTAAAACACACTACTTTGGGTCGACGGACTCCTTATTTAAATCTTATCGAAAGAAAGAGTCGACGGACTCTTCTATTCTAGTCTCCCCGGCGACCGCGGGTGACAGCACGCACAATTAGGTCTTCCTGCTCCGCCCGCAGCGCTTGCTGCCTCCCCTCCAAATCCTCGATACGCTCTCTGGTTTGACTCTTCTAATCTTCTTCCCGTGTACTTTAAGTTCCAAGTTCAAACATTCTAGATTAGGGCTTAAAGTTAGGACGTTAATCGATTAGGAAAAAGAAAGGCCATGTTCGTTTGTGAGGTGTCGGGTCTAAACACTGCATCTAGACGCAATATCCATACGCATTTCGTTTGTGTTTAGTTTTTGCATCTAAAAATTGCATCTGGATGCAGTTACGTTTGTTTGTGTGTTTGCATATTCTATGTTTATAACAATTTGTTTAATTTAAAGTATATTTACAACTAAATAATTATCAAATTAATATTTAAATAACTTATAAAATTCGATTTAATGAAATAATTATATTTAAGAAAAAAAATTTTTATAAAACTTTAAATAAAAATAAATAAACATTTTAATGCAGTAAAAACAAAATAAATCTAAAAATACCGAAGTTTAGTCTTCCTCTTCATAAATGAATCCTGTCTTTACGCCATTAGCCTCACAGATATGCAAACCCCTTCATTTTATCTTTGCCCAACAGAGTTATCTTCTCAAGCTTGTTGATGCCATTAGCTCTCATGAATTGACTTGGAAGATTCTGCAACATATTTGAACAAACACCGCTAGTTATCGATTAGAATTCAAGATAGAAATTAACTCACCTCTGAAATAAGAGTTGTTTTATAAACTTACCAATGTACAGGCTTTGACATCTTCAGGTACAAGTGCTGCTAATGTCACTAATCAGTTTTGGACTAGTGAAGATGAATTACTCCTCTCCTCTATGTTGTTCTCGTAAGGTTCTGTGATAACAGACTCTTTCTCGGTAGCTTTAGAACAATACTCTCCTTGTTGCCTTCTATCACTTTTGGGCTCTGTACTTGACAAACTGAGCATAGGAGTTGCATCTTCCCAAATTGACTCTAACGTGAAAGATTCACCAATCTCTAAGCCATTTGCTCTAGCAAAATCTTTCCAACCCTTTCCCAAACTCATCCTTCCTTGGCTTTCTCGTAGAAGATTTGCCATCCACTTTGTACCATCTTTTCCCAACAGAGCTATTGTCCCAGGTTTGTTCATGCCATTTTCTCTCATGAATGGCAATGGAAGACCCTGGAAAAGTTTCGAATATAACCAATAAGAGTGCAAGTTATAGAACTAACTAACCTTCTAAAAAAAAAAATTGATTGATGAACTCACCAGTCTACTGTTTTTGAAGCTGTCATGTGTAAGTGTTAATGTCACAAATCGATTCTGGCTTCTGAATTCCGCACTGAGCAAACTGAGCACAGGAGTTGCATTTTCCCATATTAACTCCAATGTGAAGGATTCACCCATCTTTAATCCGTTTGCTTTAGTAAAATCTTTCAATCCCTTTCCCAAACTCATTCTTCCTGAGCTTTCCCGTAGAAGATTTGCCAGCCTCCTTGTACCATCATTTCCTAACAGAGTTACCATCCCCGGTTTGTCCATGCCATTTTCTTTCAAGAATTGCAATGGAAGATACTGGAAAATATATAAATGAAGAATTAAAGAAAAAAGACTCGTTTTGCGATAAAACCAACAAGAGTTTTTAGTTAATGAACTCACCAGTCTACTATTTTTGAGGCTGTCATTTGTGAGTGTTAAACTCACAAATCGGTTCTGATGTGGTGAAGTTAAATCTCTACATCCTTGACGATTGTTCTCATCTCCTGGTGTTCCATCATTGATAGATTCTGAGGGGCAGAAACTGAGCAAAGGCGTTTCTCCATTTTTCATTAGTTTGAACGTAAAGAAACTTCCTGCTGTTTTGCCGTTTTCGTCACAAAAATTTCTCCAACCTCGAGTTATGTAAAAAGTATTAGATGATTTGTTGAACCTCAGATCCAATGCCCATGATCTTTCCCCTCCATCAGTTAAAACAATCTTGCGGCACTTTCTTTTAAGACCATTTGAGCTTATGAAATCTTGTGGAAAACACTGCAAAAAAGGGTTCAAACATTACTCAGCATTTCCTCATGACACCAAGTTATACAAAACTTGTTTAGTTTCATGACTAACCAATTTAACAAATAGCAAACCTGAAAAATAAAACTTCTTTTAGTTTATGATTCCGTATGCATGAAATTAGTAGGCAAATAAGCGAAATCGAACCAATCAAAATGAAACCATATGATAGAGTAAAGAGGATAATATAAAAGAAAAACACTACAAAAACAAACCAAATACAACAATATCCACTCCCAAAACAAGAAACGTGACTCGTGTCCTTTGGATTTACCCGATAATTTCAAAAAGAAAACCCAACATATCTTATTGCTCTTGTACGAGCTTATCAAATATGGAACAATCATCATTTCCTTAATACTCTTAGCAATATAGGATTCTAATCAATCAACCTCAAGTCTCTTAATTTCCCTATCACCACACCAGACCAAAATGAATCGAAATGAAATTTGGTTTTACTTCTGTAAAACACCAAAGCAAACGAAAACTGAAGTCACCTAAGATACAATCAAACGGAACCAAAGCCATATATTGAGTTTATTTTAACAAGTTTTCTCCTAAACCAAGCTGGACTAACCAAACAACAATAAGATTTAAACCGAAATGCACAATTCTAGAAACAGCAGTTCATCTGATGAGTGAATAAACCACAGAACGCAAAAACAATATAAAGTATACTGTTGTCTAGGCACCAGAGAATCTTCTTGTAGATTTGAATCCGTAACAGGGGACACAAAACAAGAGTTGTCTGATGCAGAAGAATCAGTTTCTGCTTCTGAATTGTTCTTCCTCACTCTTTTCTCTCTCGAAAGCACTGTATCAGAAAAAAAAACCACATGTTAAAACCCCGGATACTTAAATTTTAAACTGTTCTTGAAATATCAAACCAAGTAATCACGGACTCATCTTTATATATACGTCACTACAGTAAGATAGAAACAGAAGTGAATTTACCCGTGTTGTCCTGATCATCACCTTCTTCTGTTCTTAGATGCAGAGGCTTCTTCTTACTCGCTATGTAACCTGTGTAGAAGAACATGTAAGATTAATCCGATACACAAGACTATAAGGTTTGAGTCACAGACATAAAAGCTTCAGTTTTTCAGTTCTCCAACCGCAGAACATCCCTTCAGATCTGGCTACAGGTCATAGATTAACAACAACAAAAACAAAAAAAAACAAAAAAAAACAAAAAACAGAACCAAACTTACCGATCTCGTTCTGATCCTTGTTGATGGGTATGTCTCGAACGTCACAGCAACTGGGTCCTAACCCTGAGACATGAAACACCATCTCTCTAGCCGCTAGTATCTTTTTCTCCACGCTTCTTCCTTGTTGATGCTTCTTGAACAAGAATCGGCTTCAAGGAAAAAATAAAGTATCTCTCAATAAGCTGCTCGGAGAGAAACAGAGACGGAAATGAATATCGGCGATTTTCAACCAAAAGAAGGAAAAACAAAAATTAAACCCTAGAAATTTCCCAGATGAGGAAAACTTCGTGTACCTCTTAGAGAGCGAGTGTTAACATGCATTTTTGGAAAAAAAAAGTCGAAAACCTCAGCGCGTAGAGTTGATTTTGATGAATGATTAGATGCAACTTATGGTTCTCTCCCGACGAGGAGAAGAATGGTGATGTTGGAGGTTTCTCTGGAGCCGATCCGATGAGGAAACTGAATCTTCTACCTCTTACAGGAATCGATTTCGGAAAAGAGATTGAGATTTGGGATGATTGAGCGATGACCCTTCTACACAGATCGCTTCTTCTTCACAAATCGATACGAAAACAGAAGCTTCCTTCCCAGTATTTTCCTCGCGGGCGAAGATCCGGCAAGAGCAAAACTTCCGATGGTTAGGCCAAAACAATGGCTTCTCTTCAAAGGAAGGCACACGTGTGAGTGGAGAAGATGAAGATTAGCCGAAGGACGACGCCACACAACGAGAAGCTTCCTCGGGCATCTCAATAGCTCGTCACCAAGGAGGCCCAATTGTTGGGCTTGTAATTCTTTTTGAAGCCCAAACAGAGGAAGAAGTTTTAAAGCCCTGTTTAGTTGTATTTAATTTGGTTCTTAGTTTTCTGTAAATTTTTGAAATATTTCAAAGTTTATCTCTAAATAAAAAAATTTAATATGAGCCTTACATAAACAAAAAGTCTGCGTAACAAGATTATCTATTTCCTCGTATATATATTATTAAAACAAAAACACTTTTTGAAACGACTCAACTCTTTATTTTTTTTACAACACAATGACAAGTTCTACAGCTTACACAAGCTAACAGCAAAAGCAACAACAATAACAACAAAAACCCCGAGTCCTAATCATCCCCTCTTCACTGCCTCGATTCCACGATCACGCTTTATCTTTACCTGCATCGACAAAAGTGATGCATCAACATTTGGCTAACCAAACGCTGAGTGAGATTGATCTTCCCAACAACAAGCTACCAATAAGCACAACAATTAGCAATTTACAACACGAAGAATTAATTAACACCAATTAAAACTTCCAGCACAAATAGCAATTCAATCCCATGAAAAACTAAACCAACGCCTAGCAATTCTACTCCAAGAAAAGCTAAACACACAGCCTGAAAAGTAAACACACAACACGCTTTCAAGGCACAACCAACGACTGGTATCGATCGATACACCCCTGGTATCGATCAATACTAAACAACTCGCGTCAACCAAAAAGGGACTGGTATCGATCGATACTGAAACAACATGACTGGTATCGATCGATACTGAAACAACACAAGCCTACCGACAAGGGACTGGTATCGATCGATACACCCATGGTATCGATCGATACTCTCCTGCGACTCACAACCTTCACGAAATCTAAACCCAGAAATCGCCAAGACAAGCCACAAAAATTCATCAATCAAGCTTAACGAAGCACAACACAAGCTTAATTGCTAACATTTGGTCACAACTCACCTTAGATTGGATGGATCGAGCTCTAGAATACCTCCCTCTCTCCCCCTTAGCTCACGCCAAAACCACGCTCTTCCAACCTCTTCTTCAAGCTTCTCTCCAAGCTCAAACTCTCTTGATCTCGCAAGATCCAAACTTCACCAAGCTCTTTCTTTTCCTTTCTCTCTCTCTCTCTCTCACGACCAATTCTGATTTTTCCCCAAAAGAATGGTTTATCTACCGTAAGAAGAGGAGAGGAAGAAGACAATAAGGAAACCCCGACTGGTATCGATCGATACAGGCCAGTATCGATCGATACTACCCCCCGGAACAAACCCGAATTAATTATTTCCCCCAATAATCAATTCTTCCGGAACGCGGGCGTTACAATTCTCCCCCACTAACATAGATTCGACCTCGAATCTTCGTTACAGTTCATCTCCAATGAACCTTAATCGTCGCAACGATTACATAAACCTTGGCCAACCCGGCTATCTCAACACTCACACGAGGTCCAATACCAACCTCCGAGGTTTCCCACTCAGTCCCTATGCTTATGACACCGCGGCATCATATGTACTTATTGCTCAAACACAAGCCAAACCCCATCACTCAAGACACCGCAGCATCTCCGAGTTCCGAGCATCTGCCATATCCCGCAGGATATTCACCATACCTCGCAAGGTATCAACCATACCACAACACCCAAGACACCGCAGCATCTCCGAGTTCTGGGTATCTGCCATACCGCTCCACTTGGTAATATAACCTGCAAGAGTCTCGATACCCCATACCACTCAATTCTAGGCAATATATCCTACGTCTATGATATACTCCTTACGAATCCACGGTATCACGTATCACTCTAGGCTATAAACCTTCCGAGTCTGGGTACATCGCCAATCACACTCTCAAGACACACAGTCATGCGAGCTATCGGCACCAGAGGAACCAGTCCTCTCAACGAGCAATAAGTCACACATCTATAAGCATCTCGACTGAAATACCTCCCGTGATCCGTGTAAATCCTCGCAAGGCAACACCGGCATCACCCATATTCCGTACCCGGAATATCTGCCGTGCATAACCAATAACCAGGCCATCGCACCGCCCTTGCGCACCCTCCAATGTCGGCTCGCTTTAGAGAAACTTGTCAAGACAACTATGACTAGGCTAACTCTAACACCCAACAACTCTCTGCAGTAGGTCATCAATACAAACGTAATAAAACAAACAAGTACCATACGCCTGCAATCCGACCCACCACACAGAACCGCTAAGTGAAATAACCCGGTCCCGTCACTTGACTCATTTTTTCGAACAAGCTTAACTGAAACACGCAACTCTCACAACAGCAATAAGAACATCCATCTTATTATACATCATAATGTAACATCGTTCCACACGACAGAAATACAAAATGAAACACACAAGGCATACAGCTACAACCCAAACTGGAACCTCTCGATGGAACTCAAGCCGCAGCTTACTTCTGGAACCACTTCCGGAACCTCGCTTCCATCCTAGCCTCTGGCTCCCAAGTTTCCTCCTGCACCCCGTCACAGTCCCACAGAACTCGCATCATCGGAATCTTCTTCCGACGAAGCTCCTTGACCCTCCGCTCGAGAACTCTCAAAGGTCTCGCCTCAACGGTCATATTGGGCTGGAGATCTGACGGTCTCGCCTCAACGGTCTCAAAGGTCTCGCCAATACCTCGTCACCCCTATGCAAACACTTCTTCAGCATCGACACATGGAAGACCTTATGAAATGCTTGCATAACCGCGGGTAACTCCAACCGATACGCTACCGGTCTAACACGCTCTACAATCCGGAACGGCCCCATATACCTCGGACTCAACTTAGTCGCAGTAATGGACCTGTTCGGACCTCTCAGTAGGGCCATCTTGAGATACACACTATCTCCCACCTCAAACATAAGCTCTTTCCACCTCTTATCGGCATAACTCTTTTGCCGATTCTGGGCCTCTTTCATGTTCAGCTTCAAAACCCGGATCTTCTCCGTGGTTTCCTGAACAAAACTTACACCCAAAGTGCTCCTCTCCCCCACTTGTGTCCAACACAAGGGGGTACGACATGGCCTCCCATACAGAGCCTCGTATGGAGCCATCCCAATACTCGCCTGGTAGCTATTGTTATACGCAAACTCTACCAAGCTCAAGTGATCCACCCAGTGGCCACCCCAATCCAGCACGCACATTCTCAACAAATCCTCCAGAGTCTGGATGGTCCTCTCGGACTGTCCATCTGTCTGAGGATGATACGCCGTGCTCAAGTGCACTTTCGTGCCCATCTCCGCTTGAAACGCATTCCAGAACTCCGATGTGAACTTAGGATCCCGGTCCGAGACAATGCTCACCGGTACTCCATATAGTCTCACAATCTCCTGCACGTACTTCCTAGCCAAAACCGCTGCCCCATCGGTCTTCTTAATGGCCAGAAAACGCGCACACTTGGTCAATCGGTCAACGATGACCCAAACAGTATCCTTGGTCCGAGAAACTGGTAAACCCACCACGAAATCCATCGTGATCATATCCCACTTACACTCTGGAATGGGTAAACTCCGCAACAAACCACTCGGGACCTGGTGCTCCGCCTTCACTAACTGGCACACATTGCAAGTCGCAACCCAGTTAGCAACATCCTTCTTCATCCCGACCCAATGATAATAGCGCTTGAGATCGCGGTACATCTTAGTCGCTCTTGGATGAATCGAGAACATACTCGAATGAGCCTCACTCAGGAGCTCTCGCCGCAAATCCTCATCCAATGGTACGCATACCCTCCCACTAACAAGGATAGTGCCGTTCGCAGATACCTGATACTCAGAACCCTCTGCTCTCGAAGCCTTAACCAAAACCTCATCTTTTTCCTGAGCCAACCGAACTCTGCTCAAAAGATCCGCCTGGTTAGCCGCCTCTTGATAGTTGCATATTTTGACTCTTTTTAACGCGCATTTCATTTGGCTTTTATGTCCTTTACATGCATTTTTGTAGCTTTTCCTTAACATTCCATCAACTTGGAGACACCAGTCAGTTTAGAACAAGTCCTAGTGAGTCTTGCATTGTTTAGAGTGTTTCTAGGTGCTTATGGAAGCATTGAGGAGCTTGGAGATAATGGCATGTGGATCAAGAGCAAAGAAAATCGCCAAAGGAAGAGAAATACAAAGGGAAGCGGAAAACAGAAACCATTTCGGTGTGATGCATCGGTGTGATGCACACCGAAATGACACTTGGATAAAAACAGAAGTCACTTTGGGGTGCCACATCGGTGTGATGTACACCGATGCTATCTTGCCGGACAACTCAGCTAACTCGCGTCGGTGTCGTGCATCGGTCAACAGCACACCAACGCAGCTTCCCCCAGAAGAGGCAGGAGAATCCTCGGGGTTCCACATCGGTGTGATGTACACCGATGCGATCTTGCCAAACAACTCTGCTAATGCACGTCGGTGTCGTGCATCGGTCAACAGCACACCGACGCGGCTCCTCCAGACATTTTAGCTGCTTCACATCGGTGTGCTGCATCGGTCAGATGCACACCGATGTGACTCCTGCGACAAAACTTTGTATAAATTATTAGAAACTTAATTATGCATCTTATCTTGTTTTTAGTTTGAAGTAAAAACACATTTCTTAGAGAGAGTTTGGAGTTTTTGAAGAGATACTTTGTTTTTAATGCAATTTCTTGGTTGTTTTCATCTATCTATCTATTTCTAATCATCTAACCATGAATCTAAACACATCCTACATATGATTTGTTGAGATTATCATGGTTTGTGAGTAGTTTCTTTAGAACTTTGGGTATGGTAGATTAGATGTTTTCTTGCTAAATCATGATGTTTAGGACTTAGTTTATGAAGAATCCTTACTTGTTAGGTGTGATTAATGCTAGATTAGCCTTGACAAAGTTGATTTAGAACTTAGAGAATTTCATGCCCGGAAGGTGTTCGATGAAATTCCTCAACCAAACTTAGCAAGTGTTTTACATTCATAGCCTATGGAAATGGATGTCTAGGGTGTTTAATGGCTATTTAGACTTGGGATTAATGCTTGTTGATCATTTAATTGCAAATGGAAGTTTGTTCTCAATTAAGTGATTAGTGAAGTGATTATTGTCATGGAAGTGGATTAGTCTAAATTAGTGCTCTAAGGCCTAAGGATTAGCATTGTTTGATTGTTTGAGTATCATGGTTTAGCTAGAGAATGTCCAAGTCGATTACCATTACCCGAAGTTCGTTTGCTTTATCTTGTTTAAATCGTTTTCGTTTAGTTTCGGATCAAAACTTGTTAGTCTTTTAATTACCTTTGTTATATGCTTGGTTATTTATTATCTTGTCTTTAAATTGATTAGGATCATTAGAAAACCTTTATTCGATTAGCTTAGATTAAGAAGTGTCTCGTATTCTCTGTGTGTTGTTCTCGTGCCTCCTTGTGGATTCGATCCCTAAGTGCTACAATGACATACCATTAGATTGTGGTATTGTGCACAGTGGGTAATTGTGCGGATCGTGAAAAAGTCCACTATCAATTTGGCGCCGTTGCCGGGGAGGTTTAGCAATAGCCATAGAGATTAGGATTCTTTTTGAGACTAAGTTTTATTTTTCTTTGTTTACTAATCTTTCCACCTTGTTTGCTCTTATCTCTCTAGGTGCATGAACTAGCAAAGTTGAGGAATGGATATCGATCAAGCACCACTTGTTGGAGATGCAAATGAGAACCGAGAAGAGGTTGCTCAAAGGGTTAGAGCACCGAGATTGATTGGAGCGGGTGGTGCTCCCATTGCCCATGGAAATCGCGCCGGTATACATCCACCACCTGTGGAGAATAATAATTTTGAGATCAAGGCGAGTCTCATTTCCATGGTGCAAGGAAAAAAGTTCCACGGTTTAGTGGTGGAGGATCCCTTAGACCACCTTGATCAATTTGATAGAATTTGTGGAATGGTCAAGATCAACGGAATTTCCGAGGATGGGTTCAAGCTTCGATTATTTCCATTCTCTCTTGGAGACAAAGCCCACCAATGGGAGAAGAACCTACCTCAAAGATCCATCACTTCTTGGGATCAATTTAAGAAAGCCTTTCTAGCCAAGTTCTTCTCTTCTACAAGAACGTCAAGGTTGAGAAACGAGATCTCAAGCTTCACTCAAAAAGGGAATGAGAGTTTTTGTGAAGCGTGGGAACGATTCAAAGGCTACACAATGCAATGCCCACACCATGGCTTCTCCGAAGAATCGCTCTTAAGCACTCTATACCGAGGATTTTTGCCAAAGTTTCGTATGCTTCTAGACACGGCGAGCAATGGGAACTTTCTTGGAAAAGAGGTTGATGATGGGTTGGAGCTTGTTGAGAATCTTGCCCAAAGCAATGGGAATTATGGTGAGGATTATGATATCGCTTTGAGAGGAAGTGGAGAGTATGAGGACCGAACAAGAAGGGAGATGAAAGCCCTTAATGAGAAGTTAGACAAGGTCTTGGAAACCACACAAAGGCAAGTGAACTATGTAGGAGATTGCAAAGGTTATCAAGAGAAAGTTCACTTTGTGGGAAACCAAGGCGGTTACAACAAAGACTTCAACTCCAACTTCCCGCAACAAGGGTTCGTTCCTCGAAACCAATTCCAAGGAAACCAAGGCGGTTACCAAAGCAAACCATCTTTTGCACCGCAACTTCAACAAGGGCAAGGAAGCAACTCGACACAACAAGATGTCGAAATGAAGGGTATGCTTCAACAACTCTTGACGGGCCAAGCTCATGGAGCAAATGAGTTGAATAAGAAGATGGCCGAGATTCACACTAAGGTGGATTGCTCATACAACGATCTCAACACAAAATTTGAAGATTTATCTTCTAGAATCAAACATTTGGATCAACAACGCACTCAAGGAGGTCCCCATTCTAGTAGACCCATGGAGAAACTAAAGGGAAAAATCGATGCAACCCCAATGGAGTATTGCAATGTTATCCTCTCGAGTGACGAGATTGAAGGAGCTATACGAGAGATCAAGAGAGTTTTCCATGAGACCAAAGATGAAGTTGTAGTGGTTGCTAGCAACAAAGTGGTTGAGAACAGAAGTGTGGAGGCCAAAACGGTTGTGAGGAAGGAAACTTCTTGCATTAAACCTCCTCCACATGAGCCCACATCGATTCCCAAGCTTGGAAATCCGGGTAAATTTGCCATCTCTTGTTCCCTTGGTGATTTGGAGATTGATGATGCTTTGTGTGATTCCGGTGCAAGTGTGAATGTGATTTCTTATGAGATGGTGAAGAGTCTTGGAATCAAAGACATGAAGCAACATTCAATCCTAAGGATTAGCATTGTTTGATTGTTTGAGTATCATGATTTAGCTAGAGAATGTCCAAGTCGATTACCATTACCCAAAGTTCGTTTGCTTTATCTTGTTTAAATCGTTTTCGTTTCGTTTCGGATCAAAACTTGTTAGTCTTTTAATTACCTTTGTTATATGCTTGGTTATTTATTATCTTGTCTTTAAATTGATTAGGATCATTAGAAAACCTTTATTCGATTAGCTTAGATTAAGAAGTGTCTCGTATTCTCTGTGTGTTGTTCTCGTGCCTCCTTGTGGATTCAATCCCTAAGTGCTACAATGACATACCATTAGATTGTGGTATTGTGCACAGTGGGTAATTGTGCGGACCGTGAAAAAGTTCACTATCACCTCTAAGCCCAAAGGTTCCTGAGATACAACACATAAGCGCACTGTGCTAATCTCACTCACCAAAGACTCAACCTCGAGCTCCCGAGCCAAAGCCACCCGCTTCCGACTCAACGCATCCGCAACCAGATTAGCCTTACTAAGATGGTAAGCTATCTCCAGATCATAATCGGCCACTAGCTCCATCCAGCGCCTCTGCCTCAAATTCAACTCAGGCTGAGTGAAAATGTACTTCAAGCTCTTATGATCTGTGAACACCTGCACCTTTCCGCCATAAAGATAAGATCTCCAAATCTTTAAAGCGAAAACTACTGCAGCCATCTCCAGGTCATGGGTAGGGTAGTTGCCCTCATGCTTCCGCAGCTGCCGCGAAGCATAGGCAATAACCTTCCCCCGCTGCATCAACACACAGCCAAGACCCACTCCCGACGCATCGGTGTACACCACGTAAGGCTCGCCCGACTCAGGCAACGCCAATACTGGAGTACTAGTCAACATGGCCTTCAGTTCCGCGAAACTCTCCTCACACACCGAGGACCACACGAAAGGAACATCCTTTCCCGTCAGCTTCGTTATAGCCTTGGCCAGACTCGCGAAACCCTTGACGAACCGCCGATAATACCCTACCAACCCGAGAAAACTCCGAATCTCAGTAGCATTCCTCGGCCTCGGCCAAGTACTAATGGCCTGGATCTTCTCCGGATCTACCGACACTCCCTCCGCAGAGACAATGTGACCCAGAAAACCGATCTCCCGCTGCCAGAAGCTACACTTGCTCAACTTAGCAAATAACTTTTGTTCCCGCAGCTTCGAAAGAACCACACGTAGATGCACCTCATGCTCCTCCCGGCTCCTCGAATACACCAAGATATCATCGATAAAGATGATCATGAACCCATCTAGATACTCCTGGAAAACGCTGTTCATCAATCTCATAAATGCAGCCGGTGCATTTGTCAACCCAAATGGCATCACCACAAACTCGTAGTGGCCATAACGAGATCTGAAAGCCGTCTTCCGGATATCTACCTCATCAATGGGAATCTGATGATATCCCGACGCCAAGTCAATCTTGGAGAACCAAGTAGCCCCTCTCAACTGATCCAACAACTCATCAATCCGAGGAAGAGGATACATGTTCTTCACTATGACTCGGTTGAGTCCCCGGTAGTCAATACACAACCGAAAACTTCCGTCCTTTTTCTTCACGAACAACACTGGTGCTCCCCACGGTGAAGAACTCGGGCGAATAAACCCCTTGCTCAACAATTCCGCCAGCTGCTTCTTCAGCTCTGCCATCTCTGCTGGAGTCGTCCTATAAGGAGCCCTGGATATCGGTGTCGTCCCTGGTTCCAACTCGATCGTGAAAGGATCCGACCTAGACGGTGGCAACCCCTGCAACGACTAGAACACATCCTAGAACTCACGAACCACACGAATATCCTGAACCCTAGCCTCTCCGACGGCCTCCGGCAAGGAAATGGTAGCCAAATACGCCTCGCAACCCCTCTCGATCAGACGCTCCGCGTGCACAACCGAGATCACGAGACTCCCGGAAGTCGGTCTCACACCCTGATATACCAACTTCCCCTTCCCTCGGTCGAACTCAACTTGCCCTCGGTGACAGTCCAGATGCGCTCTGAACTTCCCGAGCCAATCCATGCCCAAGATGACATCGTACAGCTCCACTGAGCAGATAATCAAATCGGCAGGCATGGACTCTCCTGCTACCTGAACATCCACGTCTCGCACCCGACCGTGAATTCTCAGGAGCTTCCCTCCGGCAACCTCCACGAAACCCAAACTCACACCGGGCTCGCTTCGAATATTAGCCTTCTTGGCCAACTCCGGGGAAACGAAGCAATGCGATGCTCCCGTGTCAAACAGCACATGACACTCTACACCCCCAACACCCAAGGTCCCTGCACATATACATGTGCCGAGAACCTTAACACCCCGACAAGCACGACATTCCCCAACACAGAATTTAAGAAAAATACCTGTGATCGGCCTGGAACTCGGCTCTCCGGACTCGGTGATGGAGTACACTCGAGGCGCTGATGCCACCTGCCTGACGGGCTTCACCACCGTGGTCTCACTCTGCCGCAATAGGGACACTGAGGCCTGATGTGCTCCGCCTCCTTGCAGTGATAGCACACTCGAGGATCCACTCACACTCCGCCCTTCTGAGGACAGCTGGCCACTCGATGATCCATGCTCCCATAACAAAAGCAACCCGGATCACCCCGACTACCTCTCGAAGCGCTCTCCCGCTTCCGCTTCTGTCCTTGCATCGGCTTACCGCCTCTGCTCGGACCGGACTGCTGCTGCACAGGTCTTGCCTGAAAACTCGGTGTAACCGCTACAACCTCGTCTTTCAGACCCTCCTCAAGCAAAGCTGCAGTCTCAACCAACTCATCAACCGTGCAAAAAGCCCTCACCATGCAACGGTTCCTCAAGTCAACCCGAAGACCCATCAGAAATCTCTGCACACGGGTCGACTCACTCTCAACCGCTCGTCTCACATAAGACCTGAGCCGGTTGAACTCCACCTCATACTCGCGTACCGACCGATCCCCCTGAGTCAAACTCGCAAGCCTCGACTCTAACCGGTTGAACGCCTCCTGAGGGAAGTACTTGGAGTTAAACTCCTCCACAAAATCCGCCCAAACCATCACAGCCTGAACTCTCCGTGCTGCCACACCGCTCCACCAGAGATGCGCATCACCCTCCAGATAATGGACCGCAATGTCCACTTGGTATCCCGCGGGACACCTACTCGAGAGGAAATTCCTCTCTACCCTCCTCAGCCACGCATCAGCGTCCTCAGGATTAGCACCTCCAGAGAAGAACCCCGTGCCAATCCTCTGCATCTGCTCCATCATCCTAAGGTAGGATGGGAGCTCCTCAGCAACCGCAGCTGCCACCTGAGGCTGAGCCTCCACAACTACCGGAACCACAGGAGCCTGAGCCGGTACCCTCTCTGGTAACCGCTCCAACAACCTCGTCAAAAGATCCGCTATGCGATCATCTCGGGCCCGAGCATCACCCGCAGCACCCGCTGGAACACCAGCCGCACTGGCGCTCACGCCAGCCCCAACGGCACTTACACCGGCCACACCCTCAGACCCAACCTGACTCGCACGCGACTCCTCGACCTGCTCCTCCAGCACACGGCCACGACCCCTACCACGGCCACGACCTCTACCACGCCCTCTAGCCATCTGCAACGTGCAGAAGCACAAGCTAAGAAAACTAAAAACAATCATCACAATAAAGATACTCACCGCGGAATCTCACAAGGCTCGAAGAGGATGATTCTAAGACCCCCACACAACACCCAATTTATTCTAGAACCACCTAGGCTCCTAGAACCGTATGGCTCTAATACCAAACTGAAACGACCCAACTTTTTTTTTTTGTTTTACAACACAAGGACAAGTTCTACAGCTTACACAAGCTAACAGCAAAAGCAACAACAATAACAATAAAAACCCCGAGTCCTAATCATCCCCTCTTCACTGCCTCGATTCCACGATCACGTCTTATCTTTACCTACATCGAAAAAAGTGATGCATCAACATTTGGCTAACCAAACGCTAAGTGAGATTGATCCTCCCAACAACAGGCTACCAATAAGCACAACAATTAGCAATTTACAACACGAAGAATTAATTAACACCAATTAAAACTTCCAGCATGATGCAGGAATGGAGACGTTGACAAAGGATGGACTCAAGCCTCTGCCTTTGAAACAACAAGGGATGCGTGACGATTAGGGTCAGCGGTGATGAGAGAACCGATGGATGCAGCTGAGGCTTGCGGATCGGATCAAGGGAGTATGAAATCGTGATGATATGATGACTATGGATCGACAGTCGCCACACAAGAGATGATTGATCTTGTGATAAGACAAACACAATCTAGTCGCCTTGATGTCACTCACAAGGAAAGCAGATCGATGGTTTGAAAACTCGGAATCACTCAGAGATTTCAGAGAGAAGAAGTGCGTTGTTTATATCATAGGTCAAAAAGATACACTGCTGCTAAGGAACCTTATAAAGGGGTTCATGCAGC
>PKMM01011802.1:7501-28150 GCA_002933915.1 Eutrema heterophyllum
AAGGCTTTCCTAAATACGTTATATATGTTCTGAAATGGTTCCTAAATACGTAGAATGTTGATTTAGGAAGGCTTTCTTAAATACGTTATATATGTTCCTAAATGGTTCCTAAATACTTTAAGAGGTTTACAAAGCATTACTAACTGAAAAAACTGAAAAAAATTAGGCATCTATGATGCTAAGACCATACAGGATACCATAGTTAAATTTTGTTCATTTTCCTTGTAGATTAGAAACATGAAAACATCATGTGGAAACATAAAAAAAGAAACGAGGATATATGATGAACAACACAAGATAAACTTACTTTTAGTTTAGTCCTAAAAAAACCAGACTAAATGTTCTAAGATCATAAAGAAGAAGATTAAGTAACTATCCAACTAAATATTATTGATCAAACCAAAAACTATACAGTGTTCCATCCTCCTTTTACGATTTTTGACCAGTGCAAGAGCTTTCTCTATCAATCTACTAATGATATATAAAATTGTATAAAACTATATGCAATTGTATAAAACTTGAAAGCTTGATTCGTTCCTTCTCCATCCTCTCCAACAACTTGAAGGCTTCCTCGAACTTGCCCTTGTTACAGAAAACGCGGATTAAGGGTGAAAAAGTCATCACATTAGGCTGAGATTTTTGTTTAGGAAATTCGTCGAGCAGCTGGTGTGCAGCATCCAGATTCCTACTCTCGCACAGCCCTTTGATGAGTATATTCAAGCAACAAGCATCAATTTCCACACCCAATTTAGGAGCACTCACGAAGACCTTATGAATCTCGTCGAACAGCTTCGCTGAAACAAGCAGAATAAATCCCAGAAAAATGAGTGTGTCTGCATTCTACATCGATTATATCAACGGGAAACAAATAAAATCCCAGAAAAAAACAGTGAAATCCTTCAAATCTGGAAAAGAAAGATATAAGGTAAGAAGAAAGAAGAAAAAAGCTATTCCTCCCAAATCTAATTAGGCAAACAGACAAAAACCCTAATCCAGTGATCTGACGAACAACAATCGAGTTCAGAAAGAGAGAGAGGAAAGTGCTAAGAATGCTTCGGACACCTCTTAAAAGAACAAAGAGAAGAGGATCAGAATCCTCCGCAGGAAACACCCGAGGAGATGTAGATTTCTATTTTTGGGCGATGATAAACTTCCGATGGTGATTATCTCCGGCGACTATTCCGATTTCTGAAACATGGTTTGTTGCCGGTGACAAGCGATGAAGACGACGACAATCTCTTTTTTCTTTAATCGCGTGTTTAAATTTGTTCAAGGGTAAATGAGTCATTTTTCCTTTTAATGAATGCTAGTTTTGGGATTTTCACCCTTGTGTGTTAAATTATTGAACTTTAAGTTTTTTTGTGCTATTTTGTAGAATTGCCCTTTTATTTTTAGTAACTTTATCTTTTAAGATTATGAATCCGTTATTAAATTTTCAGAATTTTTAAGTTTTTTATTTAATCGATTTTAAACTTTTCCAACTTTGACTTGACACATGTCGCGTTAGGTGAAATTTAGCAACTTTGAAACATTCAGTTTTCTATAATAAGATTTCTTTATTCTAAACTGAAATATGGTTTTTAATTTTTTTTTTAATTTTGGCTTTTATTCATTTTCTTCTTATGATTATTATATATTGTTTAATTTTCTTATTCTAATCTGAAATATGGTTTTTCCTTTTTTTAAAACTTTGGTTTTTTTATAGTTTTTGTTTAATTTCCTTAATCTAAACATAACTACTATTTTTTTTCCTTTTACCTTTTAGGATTAGGAATCGATTGTAAATTTTACTGTTATTGTTAATATTATGTGTTAAAATATAATTGGAAATTTATTAAACACGTATAAAAATATAATTAAATAATTAGCTGAAATTTACTTTAAATAAGTCTCTCCTGCGATAGACTGCACTCGTTTGGGAATGCTTCTAACCCTTGTTCGTCAGTGTTTCTTTTGATATGTTTCAAGAATTAGCTGAAATTTAAGTCAACATAAATAATATGTACAAAATTATATCATTCTTACAGATTCAGCAGTTGTTCAGGTGATTTTAGAACCATCTTCATCAAATATAACAAAAGTTGCAGAATCTTGTCCATCATCTACTATTACCTCAATTCTATCAAATTGGTTATATAGAAGTTATGAATTAGAATTCATTTTCCTTATAGGATTGTATTCCTTTTTTAAATTTCCTTAATCAAAATAGAAAATTTTTTTTATCTCCTTTTTTAAAAAAACTTTAGCTTTTATCTTTCTTTTTTTTTAACTTTAGCTTTACGGATAATTTTTGGTTTAATTTTTTTTATTTACTTTCCTTTTTAGGATGTCAATCTATTGTTTAATTGCTTTATTATAATTTTTTTTCTCTTAAAAAAAAACTTTAAGATAAATTTTTTTAATCTGAAAGCAACTTTTTTTCTTTTTTTTTTGCTAACTTTACTTTTAGGATTAAGTCTAGATTAGATTTTTTTTCCTTTATTATTAATATGTGTCAAAATTTAATTAGAAAATTATTAAACACATGTTAAAATCTAATATATTAATTCGACACGTGTCGCGATCTGGCGAATTACTAATTTTGAAACATTCTCTTATATATATATAGATAGATGTCTTATCCAATTATCCCTAATTCGTTTTTCTCACATACAAAACTGATTTTGCCAGTTTTTCATTTTTAAGAAAATATCTGTGGGAATTTCCTCTTCTTATTTAAATCGAGTTTACTTATTACCATATATTAATTGAGTTTTTTTTAAAGGATTGTATTAATTGAGTTTACCTATTATCCTATGCGACTTTCCTTTTTTATATATATAAAGAGAAAAAGTTGTTTGTTTAGATATCGTTTTTCGTTCATCGCCCTTCTCTTATTCTCCAAATTAAACACCATTAAACAACCAATCAAAGAGTACAATTTTAATTTTTTAATAGGGTTGAACAAAAAAGGTTTAGCCAATTTTCTAATGTTTATTATCGCTAATTCGTTTCTCTCACATAAAACACTGATTTAGTCATTTGTTAAAAAAATTCGTAAACAATGAATCTTAAAAAAAAAAAATTCCCAGATAATAAATCTTCGTCTCTTAAAAAAAAGAGTTAATAAGGTAACTAACTACAAAATAAAAAATAATTGGCAATATAACTAAACTTTTCAAACAATCTGAGATCCTGTAGCACGAGAGGATGGAAAAGACAGTATTGTCCTGCCACGTTGAGTTAACGATTACATCGCTGAAAGATAACACAAATCTTAGTAGAATCTTGTAGGTTTACTGTGGAATGTGTAGGGTGGCAGTGAGGATGAATCTGAGCCACGTGATGATTTTCTTTCTTCCTTCTTCATCTTCCTTCTTCATTTATCTTTCTTCTTTCTTTATTTTTCTCCAACGAAACCAGAAAAAAAAGATTGCATTCTTTATCTTGCCGACAAAGATCCAAGAGAGATCTGGCAAAAACGACGATCTGGCGAAGATCCGACAACAACGATATGAGTCGGGAAAAAGTTTTCAGGCGAGTTGACTCGGACGTACTGAATCAACACATTGAACGGTTAAAATTGACACTCTACACTATTTTGTAACATGCTAAAATATTTTGATACATGTTAAACTATCTATTATACCAAATAAACATATAAATTTACCTCTACCTTTTTGTTTCGCATTATACATCAATTATTAACTAGCTAACCTTCAGGTTGACCTCACTCAGCAAAATATATATAGCCTTTCTCTTTATTCTCTTTCTCCTCCTTCTCCTCCTTCTCTTTCATCTTTCTCTTGCACTTTCTTCTTTTTTTGTTTGTTCTTCTTTCTCTATCTATAGTTTCTTTGGTTCTTCAACGGCGAAGACAAATTCTGTAATCCAAAGCACCTTTGGATTCCGTTTTTCCACCTTATTAGGATGATCCTCGAAAATTCAGTGCAAGATTGGGCATAAAATTAGGTGAATTTCGGTGAGAATCTGGCAAAATTTTATTAAGCTATAAAGACCAAGATCTTATACATATACATTGATGTAACAAGTTACATAATACAATAACATGTTAACAGTTATTGTATCATGTAAATGTGTAGGTTTATCGATAATTTTGTGCTTAACGCGGTAACATATACATTGATGTAACAAGTTACATGATACAATAACATGTTAACAGTTATTGTATCATGTAAATATGTAGGTTTATCGATAATGTTTTGCTTAGCGATGTAACATAGTTGTTATCGGTTAACTTTAATGTTCTTTTTCGTCGGAACATCAACCTTTTTCTAGATGTGGTGATTTCGTAACAAGTTATATTTTACTATAACACAATAAACTATGTATTGGACCTCTAATATTATTTTTAACACGGTAACTTAATTATTGTCTATTTAACTTACATGTTGTTCTTAGTAGGAACATAAACCTTGTTCTAAAATGTAGTGATTTCAAAACAAGTTATATGTTATTGTAACTTGTTAAATTATTTATTGTACCATACAACATGTAGATTTACCTCTAACTTTTTGTTTAGCGTGCTAACTCATTAATTGTATCATATAAACATGTACGTGTACATATAACTTTTTGTTTGTTTGGATAATTCAAACACTGACTGCTAATTTTCATGTTAAGGTATTTGGGAGTGTAAGAGGAAAACATGTATCATCTTCTCCGCTCAGATCCACCAGAGAATCTCTCTTTGTTCTTCACCGAGAACAACATTTTGCGCTGAAGCTCAAAGAAAAATAAGACCAGGACCAATAGTTTCCATTGGAGTCATTGTGGTTGTTTCCATTATAAGACTTGGAGGGGACTATCCAACTCGGTTGAGCTCAAACCCAACTCATTGAGTTGACTCAGTGCACTTCGAGTCAACTCATTTCTAATCCGCGACTCCCTCTTGGCTCGGTGTGTCGAACTCGTTCGAGATTGTGCAGAGTCATGCCGCTTCGGAGTTGTGCCCATTGCAATCGACCTAACTCAGTGAGTCAACTCCGGCAATTGCTATTGGTCGATGAGGAGGAGGAGAAATTGCTGGATGACATGGCGGACTCCGACAACGACAATTGGGTACAGTTTTTTGTTGTCGGTAAGGAGGAGATAGGTTGTTTCCGGATAAAATATCACGAGGATGAAGAAGATCAAGAGAGAGAGAAATGAGAAAATAGATAGATGAGGGTGAGAAATGAGAGAGAGAGAGAGAGAGACATAGAGTTTTTCTTGGGAGAGAGAGAGAGATGAGCCTACAAATACGCGTAGTGTAGATAGTTATAGGGGCAAAGTTGGGTTTAAATTTTAAAAACAGTACGATGGTTAGATCGCCAATTTTGGTTCGTTTCATGGTCATGTACGCAAATTAAATGTCGGTGGAATATTAGAAAATGACGATGTGGGGGGATAAAAACTCGGCCCAATAAATATGGCTCTTTTGATCTACGGTAAAAGGCCTGTCAAGGTCAAAGAGTCAAGCAAAGTCAACTAAAAAAAGAAGGCAAAAGGAGATTAAATGCAAAGCAATCAATCAACCCCGCCAAGACTAGATACTCGTTCAAACCGGTGAGTTAAGTGGCAAAAACGTAACGGCCGTAACCTTAGTTTTAAAGACTATTTATGGCGAATCAAACAGAGTAAACGAATACGTTAACCATGATCTCGGAATATAAAGCAAGGACAAGAGCAAGAAGCAAAGAACAAATTTTTCTACTCAGAATCCACTAACAATTCAACATTTTTTGTTTTTATTCTTGTAAATTTTATTGAATATCGAAATACTAATCCAATCTGCTTCGCTAAAACTTTGTTCAAAACTCTCTCGAATCTTGTCCGTTCCGATCGAGCAACAAACTTTCTGTTTATTGCTCGATTGCCCTTCGGTTCTTCCCTTATTAAAGATTAGCTAAAGACCCCTCTATTTTCATTATTAACAAATTTTGACAGTTGTATTTCCAGCTAATAGACTAATTTATCTTTATATAAATTAAGAGAAAAAAAAACTAAAAAATATTCTCAAACAATCAATAAATTTTCTTTTATAAGAAAATATCACTGGGAATTCCCTCTTCTTATTTAAATCGAGTTTACTTATAACCATATTAATTGAGTTTACGTATAATCCTATGTGACTTTTTTTTTTTTTTTTAACATCGACTTTCCTTTTATATATATATTGAGAGAGAGAGAAGGAGTTTTTTTTCTTTTTTTTGGTAAAAGAGAGAGAAGGAGTTGTTAGTTTAGATATCAGTTTTCGTTCATCGCCTTTCTCTCTTCGCATCACCGACTCTTAGACTTGACCGAATATGACGGTCGAATCAACAACCCTAGCAAACGGTAAAAGCGTCGCTCCGAACGGTAACATAACCTCTTCCTCGAAGAAATCTCGTGAGAGCGACCGTCGCCGCCGCAGGCGGAAGCAGAAGAAGAACAACAAAGCATCCCATGCCGATGTAGGAGAAGCGGACGTTTCTTCTGGTGTTTCTGATTCTAAGGAGAACGCGGATCCGAAGCGACAGGTTTCTGAGAAGATTGTGATAGAGTATGTTACAGAACAGGCCGAGTTTGAAGATGGTTTTAACGATGAATTTAAGAAAATCTTTTAAAAGTTTAACTTTCGGGGACCTGATGCCTACGCTAAGAAGGATGAGTCTGAGGAGAAAGAAGCTGTAAAAAATAAGGTTAACTCGAATTCAGACGAGGAAGAGCAACAAGAAGAGATAGGCGTCTCTAATAAGCAGAAAAAGCTTGAACGGAGGATGAAGATTACTGAGCTGAAGCAGGTATCCGCTAGGCCTGATGTCGTTGAGGTCTGGGACGCTACTTCAGCAGATCCGAAGTTGTTGGTGTTTTTGAAGTCGTGTCGGAATACAGTTCCTGTTCCTAGACACTGGTCCCAGAAGAGAACGTATTTGCAGGGAAAGCGTGGTATAGAGAAGCAGCCGTTTTGACTTCCTGATTTCATTGCCGCAACTGGCATTAAGAAAATTAGACAGGCTTACATTGAGAAAGAGGATGGTAAAAAGTTGAAGCAAAAGCAACGGGAGCGAATGCAACCAAAGATGGGAAAGATGGATATTGACTACCATGCAGGTCCTCCATGATGCATTCTTCAAATACCAAAAAAAGCCTAAGCTGACATCTCTTGGGGGTCTTTATTTTCAAGGGAAAGAATTTGAGGTTAAACTGAGGGAAATGAAACCAGGGACTTTGTCACATGAATTAAAAGAAGCTCTTGGTATGCTTGAAGGCGCTCCTCCCCCATGGCTAATTAATATGAAGAGATATGGTCCTCCCCCTTCGTACCCACATCTGAAAATCCCTGGTTTGAATGCTCCTATTCCACTTGGAGCTAGCTTTGGTTATCATGCTGGTGGCTGGGGGAAACCTCCAGTTGATGAGTTTGGGCGTCCATTGTATGGAGATGTCTTTGGTGTCCAGCAACAAGATCAGCCTAACTATGAGGAGGAACCTATTGAACACTAGGGTGATTTAGAGGAAGAGGAAGAAGAGGAGGAACAAGACGAGGAGATGGATGAAGAGGAACTAGAAGACGGCATTGAATCGATTGATACACTATCAAGCACTCCAACTGGCATAGAGACACCAGATGCCATTGAACTTCGTAAGGAACAGAGAAAGGAACCCGAGAGGCCTCTATATCAGGTACTCGAGGAAAAGGGAGAGAGTGTTGCTCCTGGAACATTGCTGCGAACCACACACACATACGTTATTAAAACTGGTACTCAAGACAAGACGGGAGCAAAAAGGGCTGATTTGCTTAGAGGACAGAAGACAGATCGTGTGGACGTCAGTTTACTTCCAGAAGAACTGCAAGCGATGGAGAATGTTTTGCCTGCCAAGTATGAGGAGGCAAGAGAAGAGGAGAAACTACGCGATAAGTGATACGCATCCAGCAGTTCAAGGACCTAAGCCTTGGAAAGTCTATTCACGTAGGAAAAAGGAAATACCAGCACAAGTCCAAATCTAATTAGGATTTCCATTTTTGTTCTTTTTCTATTTTTACTTCTTTTCCTTTTGGTTGGTATTATCTTTTCTTATAAATAGAGAGGAAGATCGATGATGAGAATCATCGGGAAAATTGGAAGGGCTTTGGGATTATCGGTTTAACCGAGGGAAGAGAATTGTTCTCTTAGGGAGTTTTATACTCTATTTCTGTTTTCTTTCATCTTAATAAGGGCTGTGTTTTTGCTCTTGGTTCTTAACTCTAACAATTGGTCCAACCTGCAACGAACACCCTACAAGATGACAGAATCAACAACAACTCGAATTCAAGGACGTTTGGACACGTTAGAGAAGAATCACGAAGAAACTAAAAAGACTATGCAGGAGATTCAGGAGACTTTATCAAAAATCATGACTTTGGTGACTGATTCTCAACGAGGATCCGTCTCACATTCTCCACCAATCACATCTGTCAACTCTATCTCCCAATCAGCCCCTACACAGAACCTTGTTCCAAACTTCGGTAACAACCATCTTTGTGCTGTGCGAAAGATTGAGTTGCCCAGTTTTGCGGGTGAAGATCCGCTTGGTTGGTTAGCTCGGGCTGACAAATACTTTGCAGTACAACCCTTACCAGATGAGCATAAGGTCGATCTTGCCTTCGTAAGCATGGAAGGGGATGCTCTTCACTGGTTACAATGGTTGCGGCAACAAAACCCAACTCTTTCCTGGCAACTTTTTAAGACAGAACTAATGGAACAGTTTGGCGGAGATATTACTGCCTCTCCATGTGAACAACTGGTAGCGCTTCGGAAAACAGGATCCGTGGATGAATACGTCAATGAATTCCGGGCTAGAGCAGCCCAAATCCATAATTTAGACAACGATATTCAGTTGGGCATGTTTCTTAATGGACTTAATGAAGATATAAGGGTAAAATTTCGCCCTAATGATGCAGCAGATTTACGCACAGCAATACGTGTAGCAAAGTCCATTGAACGGGAACTCAATCATCACAAAGGGACCAAACCACCCTCTCTCACGACCACAAGCAATCGATATTCAGGCAGCAACAATAATTGGACAGGGCTCGATGTTCGCAAATCCTTCCCGCCTACAAACACTTCAACACATTCAACCCAACCCACTGTTAGGACTACGGATCGTCGAAAAGAGGGAACTACTGTTCGAGCACCAACGGCTACTTCAACCACTAGCAGTAACACTTTTTGCCCTAGAGGTACACGCCAATATTCGCATCAAGAATATCTCGACATGAAGGCGAAAGGACTATGTTTCCAATGCAAGCAACCGTACTCTCCTCTCCATGATTGTCCCTACAAATCTCTTCGGACTTTGGTGTTGGCTGAGGACGAAGCTATTATTGATGGAGAGATATTAGCCCTTGAAGAGGAGAACTCTAACTCGAGAATTGTTAGAGTTAAGAACCAAGAGTAAAAACACAGCCTTTATTAAGATGAAAGAAAACAGAAATAGAGTATAAAACTCCTTAAGAGAACAATTCTCTTCCCTCGGTTAAACCGATAATCCCAAAGCCCTTCCAATTTTCCCGATAGTCCACACAAAATCTCCAACTACCATCCTTCTTCCGTACTAACAATACAGGACTTGAAAACGGACTGCTACTAGGACGAATAATACCGGCAGTAAGCATCTCAGATACTAAGCGCTCTATTTCATCTTTTTGGATATGACCGTAAGGGTAGGGCCGAACGGTTACAGGTTGTGCACCTGGAACTAAGGTGATTTGATGATCTTTTGGACGCTGAGGTGGTAAGGAAGTTGGGTCACCGAAGATAACGAAAAACTGCTCGAGTAGACGACTTAGTTCTGGTTTAAGGGTTGTTGAGCCTGAGTCGTCGAACTTGGTTTCACACATTGGCCATAACCAAGCACAATAGTCAACCTCCTGTAATTTTTCAAGTCCCTGGGCTGAAATTTCAGATCGAGCTAAGGAGGGATCACCGTTCAATCTGATGTTGCGACCATCTTTGGTGAAACTTAAAAACATACTAGCCCAGTTAGCAGATACGTCTCCGAGAGAAGCCAACCACTGAACACCCAAGATGATGTCTACTCCTCCCAATGGAAAGAGGAAACAATCAATAGATAGAGTTTCAGATCCAATTGTGATTGGTAAATTAGAATATTTCCCTTGGGAATCTTCTTTGCGCCCATCGCCCAAACGAACGCGGAACCGACGTGTATGTTCAATAGGCCTTTTGAGTTTATCACTTAACCAAGAAGCGACAAAATTATGGCTTGCTCCACTATCCACCATGATAATCACTTCATGTCCATCCACAAAACCTTTAAATTTCATCGTATCTGGTCTATCAATGCCACCCAAAGCTGAAAGTGGTAAGTCCAGGAATGTGAGCTGAAGACTATTGAGTTGTGTTATCTCTGTAGAGTTCTCCTCTTCAAGGGCTAATATCTCTCCATCAATAATAGCTTCGTCCTCAGCCTACACCACAAGTCCTCATAGCTTGGGAAGGTTATCCACCTGAGGATGCAACTTGGCTTGACCTTTCAGATTTTCTTGGACAGTTCCCTAACTCCAGCCTTGAGGACAAGGCTGTTTCTCTTGCGGGCGGCAATGATACGCATCCAGCAGTTCAAGGACCTAAGCCTTGGAAAGTCTATTCACGTAGGAAAAAGGAAATACCAGCACAAGTCCAAATCTAATTAGGATTTCCATTTTTGTTCTTTTTCTATTTTTACTTCTTTTCTTTTGGTTGGTATTATCTTTTCTTATAAATAGAGAGGAAGATCGATGATGAGAATCATCGGGAAAATTGGAAGGGCTTTGGGATTATCGGTTTAACCGAGGGAAGAGAATTGTTCTTTTAGGGAGTTTTATACTCTATTTCTGTTTTCTTTCATCTTAATAAAGGCTGTGTTTTTGCTATTGGTTCTTAACTCTAACAATAAGCCAGAGGATTTCAGTGACATGGTCGCTGAGAATTCGAAGAAAAGGAAGCGTGATAAAGAAGGGAAGAAAAAGAAAGATTTCAAGTTCTGAGTTAGCTTCCGATTCATGGAAGAACCACTATGGATTTTGGATTCTGGACATGAGAGAGAGAGAGAGAGAGAGAGAGAGAGAGAGAGAGAGAGAGAGAGAGAGAGAGAGAGAGAGAGAGAGTTGATTTTAGAAGTCTTTTATGTCACAGTTCTCATTCGCTTGGTTTTAGGAGTACTTTTTCTTCCTTTTCATAATTTGGAGTAGCTTTGAAGGGAAAGAATTTGAGGTTTTCCATTGTGAAAGTTCATTTTCGAAGGCATAGTGTTCTTTTTAATCTATTAATATGCGTTTTCTTTTTCATCTTAGGTGGTGGTGATGGTGAGGTCATTTCCGAAAAACTCAATAAGAAAGATGTGTGCTTATTAAGAAAATTATCAGAGGAATTCAGCGCAGGTAAAATCATTTATGTAATGAGCTTATGGCATCTTCCGATTTTTGTTTATTTAGCTAATAGATTCCAATCTTGACGACTCTGATTTTTGGTATTTGGGTTTGTGTGTTCGAAAGATATTTGTATGTAGATTTTGTTGTTGAAGATGTACGAAATTCAAAGAGGATTGCATGAAGCTTTGGTCTACCCATTTAATCAGTAACCTTGATGCTATATTTGGTATGGTAATTTAAAGAGGATTGCATGAAGACATTCGACAACTGCTTGTTCTACTTAAGGGGTAGCAATCCTCATAACTCACCATGTATCTTTTGATTATGAAAACAGCTGAAAGAGACATTCCATAACTCCGATGATGTGTTGGTCCTGGCAAGAAATGTGCAACAAAACTAAGCTGAAACGGATTGTGGAAAGACTGCCTGAGCCAGCATTTGAATTTGAGCAATATATGGATCTTTACACGACTGTCTACGACATGTGCATCCAGAAACCTCCTCATGATTACGCACAGCAGCTTTATGACAAGTATCGTGAAGCAATTGAGGAACATATTAACTCAACGGTTTTGCCTGCTTTAAGAGAGAAGCATGACGACGAATATATGCTGCTGCGAGAGCTGGTTAAAAGATGGTCTAACCATAAATGATGGTTACATACCTATCCCACGTCTTCCGCTATCTTGATTATTTCTTCGTTGTTTGGAGATCTCTCCCACCAGTGGCCTGACATGCTTCTATGACCTATTTATAGCAAGTTGCAACACAAGGTTAAATGTTGGGCTTTTTAAGCGCATGTTCAGCTCTCCATTAGTATGATATTGTCCGTTTTGAGCTCAAGTGGCAAAATCCGTACGAAATTGTTTTTGGGCTTCTTCCCAAAAGGCCTCATTCTAGTTACTATTGGACATTGCTTATATATTAGACAATATTTTTCTAAACTTCCGATGTGGGATTTGGATTGATATCCCAACAATCCTCTCCTCGAATCAAAGACCACACAAACCCTTAGCCTCCAACCTCCAGCGAAACCTGGCACCCATCTTGTACTATCGTACTGACCAACATAATTCTTCACCTAACCCCTAGGACACCGATAGGAAGACTTTCAACACAAGGCACCGATACCCTCAATCGCAAGGTCACCTTGAGAGCTCTCCCTCCCACAACGAACATGCAGCCCAACCCCCACTTCTCCAGGTCCACATTTTCCAGAATTTGGCTCTGATACCTATTGTTGGGCTTTTTAAGCCCATGTCCAACTCCCCATTAGTATGATATTGTCCGCTTGGGGCCCAAGAGGCAAAGTCCGCACGGATTTGTTTTTAGGCTCCTTCCAAAAGGCCTCATACTAATTACTGTTGGACATTGCTTATATATTAGACAATATTTGTCTAAACTTCCGATGTGGGACTTGTATTGATATCCCAACAAACCTCCCCTCTCGAATATTTTATGCACTAACTAATTTGTCCCCAAATATCAACGGTATTAACTGATTGTATCCACGATATGATGTCCACCCTAATTGATTGCATCCACAAAACAAGAAATTACCTTGGATCCAACAGAGATGTGCATACCGAAACTGAATAAACTAGACCCAATTTGAGTGTGTGACTCTTCAAGATCATGACCAAATATCAATCTATTAAAGCAATGAATCGATAGCATGTACAAGCTAATATGGACATCTTATGAAACCTCTATGTTCTCTCATCAATTCAAATCTACCAAACTTCCGAGCTAACAACATATTCTTTGATCAAAGAACATATCTAGTACTTGTCCCCGAACACAAACAAATTTGTGCAGCAACTAGATACATATCCACGCTCTCGTATCCACGCTATCGTATCCATTCTCTCGTATCCACGCTCTCGTATCCACGCTCTCGTATCCATGATCTCGTAGACAAAACAACCCTAAACTGGTAATAACAAGACAAGAGTCATTGTCAGTTTTTAGACATTTCATAAACATATACACAGTTGTCCACACAAACATGTCTACTATGACTCGTCCACACAAACATGTCTATTATGACTTGTCCACACAAACATGTCCACACATACCAGAATAGAAGCATGATACTGAATCGAGAACTCAAACATGCTAAATCCATTCGTTTATATCCATCATCCTTTACTCTCACACACTACCATCCATACAATTTCATCCATAAATACACAACCATCGTATGTAAATTAAGTTTACCACCTTTGTATCCATCATAACCTTCTTCTTTAGCTGCCTCTGCAAACGGTGTTCTCACATGTATTTCGTCGAACAACTTACGTGCGCTTCTTCCTTGGATGAAACTAACTGCATCACTCTCGAAGAACAACGATCTCTGGTGACCCAGTTTCTCTCTCACTGTCTTCAATACTACCAAGAGAAATCCAAAGACAATTCCATAACAATTATCAAAATAGGATAGGGTCAGAAGAAAAATAACCAAAGACAATCAAATCGTAAATGCGATTCTCTTAAAATCAGATACCTATGACTTGTCCACGCAAACCTGTACAAGCAAACCTATCCACGCAAACATGATACAAAAATCAGAAGGAAGAAATCGATAAAAGGGAATTTGTCCACTATGTCTACTATGACTTGTCCACGCAAACCTGTCCACACATCATACCTATCCACGTGAGCTGAGCCTAGAATCATTTCGTTCTCGATTTTCAATCCGCCGATCTCGTAGAAAACTCTGCCCACGGTTGCTCCGATGCATTCGTATCTCTTTTGTGCCGCTTGAGTGACCACTTCCCACCGATTTTTCGCCGGATCGTACTCTTCCACTGCCGCCGTGACTTCTGAACCACCACCGCCACCAGCAACGTAGATCTTACCGGAAATGACAACATTCAATTTGTTTTATCTATCAGAAGAACAAAACCGCAAATAGGAATAGTAAAATAGAAAAGAGTAGACTGACAATTCCACTTGATTGGCGATTTTAAGAGAGTAGAGAACCTTAGGGATGGAGTTTGGCGAAGAAGGTGAAAGCTTTAGAGAAGTCATTGGCGATGTGCAGAGAAAGAGTGGAGATTGATAAGTCTTATGCTTTTGTTTTCAATTGTCAAAGGGTTTCATAGATTTTTCACACCCCTTAACATTGTAAAAAGTATAGTAATAGTCGAAAGTGTGTTTTTGTGTAACAAAAGTCACAAAAGTGTCTTAAATTGTAAAACACTCTTAATACATTAAGTGACAAATCTGGTAAGTTTTACATATTATGTGTATATCATTATTTCGAAAACTCTATTTTACCCTTGAAAAAATCAATTTTATTTATTTAAGAAATAAATAAATAAATACATAAATAAATAATAGAAAATGCAATAGAAAGAATATTTCTTTTCGAAACGAGAGAGGATTCATGTCCGTTTCGCTTGACGGTTTAGGACTATTCTCCGGTTTGCTTGATGAAACTGGCTCCAATCCATTCAATCGTAGCTTCTCTCATGGTTTAGCTAACCATGTCGGGTAAAGAAAATGATATTTTGTTCGGGGTTCTCCGTCGAGCAATCTCCGGATTACTCAAGGCGAAAACTCGATCGTGACGCCGATTAAAAGAGTTGTAACCGTCAAGGATCCCGATTGGGTATTCAGATCTGATAAAATCTGTAACCAGCACCACCACAACGAGAAACTCATCACTAATAGCTTGAATTTCAACAGCGGAGGAAGCTTAGAAGACGGGGTTCGCCGTCAACCATCTCTCTGCAATTTCCGATCGACCACCATAGTTCTCCGTCGCCGACCTCATGAGCTATCATCTTCATCTTGGGCGCAAGAAACTTCGAGAGATTCAAGACTCCCCCCAAAATTCATTTTCCAAAATTTCCTTTTCCCGATCGTGAAATGAAACCCGATGGATTCCGATCCAATCTCTGCAATTTTCCTGTGAGTTTCTTTCTCGGCGAACGTTCTGGAGACTCTAGGAGTTCTCGAATTCATGTTTCCAGCAACCTTAGATGCATGTCTCTTAAGATTATCGACTTTGTGAAATCAAAAACTTGGATTTCACAATTCTTCTTACGCGACAACCGGAGCTATTCGTAATGGTTTATATTTTTTTTTTCTTTTTTTTTCCTTATAATTATAAATTGTGTTTTTCTAATAAAATAAATCAAATTTGGAAAATAGAAGAGGCAAAACGGGATTTTCAAAATATAAACAGTGTAAAATTTATGAGATTAATAGACTGAGTATTAATTAAAGAATAATCAATAGTTTGTGTATTATCGAGGAAATGATTTATACTTAGCGAATTTTTCGGAGATCCAAAAAAGTCCGTGTATTTTTTGTTTAGATGTAATTTAGTTGACGTATTTTTATGGAATTTTTCCGTGGTTTAATCTGTTCCATTCTTGTTTTATTTTTCTGTAATGGTATTTATAAAAATGGAAAGTGATTAAATTAAGGGTTTTCTGCTAAAAAAAACTTTTATTTTTTTTTTTTTGGCAAGAAAAATTCTTATCTAAAAAATTTGCAAAGTCAAAGCACGTCTAAGTGCAATTACAAATAACATGGTTATGGGTTCAATGCCCAAATGAAAATCAAAGCCCAAAAGACAAAAAATGAAGAAGACAGGGCTGCAACTAGGTCTGACTTGCCCGATGAGATCTCTATGGCTGCTCCGCCTGTAAAAGCCGCATCCCATCGACATCCACACTCCTGAAGAATAAAAATTGTTCTGAAGGAGGGAGAGAGAGAAATCGATTCCTGAGGATTGGTAAAGGCGGAGGTGGAAGGATTTGATGCGATCATTGCCTGAGGTACTCACTCTGTTTTTCATTTTTTACAAAGAGATGAGAATGTTAGGAATTTCCTTTTGCTGATTTGAAAGTTTTCCTTTTTTCCGATTCCTAGCTCGAGTTGGATGTTCGTGTGTGTATATATATTTGTTAAACCTCGATCGCCTCTCTTGATCAGTTAGAGACAAGATACAATGTTCAAAACACATCGCTCGAGTGTGGTATTGAAAAGACATCGCTCGAGGGTGGAATTGCTACCACACGATGTTGTTGAGCTCATACTCGAGAGACTTCCGGTGAAATCTCTGCTAAGATTCAGGTCTGTATCCAAGAAGTGGAAATCGACAATCGATTCCCGATGTTTCCAGGAACAACAGTTGATCCGTCGTAGGCAATCACGAGGTGAAGATGTCCTTTTCGTGTCTATTGATCATTACAGTGCTGATTATGAAGCTGGAAGGATGAGAATTGTGTTGGGGTCGTCGGTAATTTGTACGGTCAGGTTCTCTATTCCTAGCACAGTGGTTTGCCATAGTAGTTGTGACGGTCTGCTATGCCTCGCCGATGTCTACACACCAAGTTTCGTGATCAACCCTGTCACTGGATGGCATCGAAGTTTTCCACATTCCAGCATTCAACAGCTCTGGGTCGACAGGTTCAATAAAGGAGACGATGTCCCTTTTCCTATTCCTGGATTCGGTAAAGACAAACTCAGGGGCATATACAAGCCGGTTTGGCTATATAATTCATCAGAATTTGGCCTAGACAACATTACTACTTGTGAAGTTTTTGATTTTGGCACCAACGCCTGGAGGTACGTTCTCCCTGCTTCTCCCTATCGGATTATTTCTTACCATTTCCCCGTGCATTTAGATGGGTCACTTCATTGGTTCACTGAGTGTGAAGAAACCAATGTATTATCTTTCAATCTTCACACCGAAACTTTTCAAGTCGTCTCTAAAACTCCCTTTGCCCATGTACGCGAGCCTCGCGACGTCATCATGTCCGTCCTTGATAACCGCTTGTGCGTATCCGAGAAAAACTGGCATGCGCAAGTCATATGGTCGTTTAATTCTTCAGGTGGCAACAAGACATGGGAGAAAATTTGTTCGATAGATCTCACCCAAACTTTTTCTTGGTACGGGGAACTCTTATGGGCACTCATACCAGTAGCAATTCTGGAGAAGAATAAGTTATTACTTCATCATGGTCTTCGAATGGTGGAACCACTGGTACCACTGGTAATACATAATCTCCATACCAAATCTTATGATTTACTTTACAAGCCTACCACCGCCGGACAATGTGTTTGTTATTTCCAAAGTTTATTCACTGCTTTATCAAATTAATTGTCTTTATTTCTTTGTACGATGAAGCATTGTAATTTTACGTTTTCTGCATTTTAATTTAACGATGAATTTGTTTTCTTTGGCATCTTGTTGTATTCTGTTTTCTTGGATTTTAATGTTGCAGATGGATAAACAGTTTTTCTATCCATTTTTATAAACAAAGTTGGATACCTTAATTGGGATATGTTCTCTAAGATATTCGCATATGCTTTTTATCATTCAAAGACGAGTGAAATTTGCTTGAATCGGACCAATAGAGCTCTTGAGGGAAAAATTTTAAAAATACTTCAACTATTTAAAATTTTCAAGAAAATACACGAATTTATTTTGTTACCGGAAAAATACACAACATAATTTTTCGATGCAATTTAACACATCACGTATTTTTTGTTTCCGAATTCCACCCCAGCGATATTTTAAAAAAAAAACTTTTATAAAAACTCAATATTACCTTTAGTTTAAAAAATACAAAATAATAAAAAAAAAATTACCCAAAATAACCCACTTATTTTTTTGAATAGCTAGAATAACTCACTAAATTTATTATTACTCACATAACCTACTAAACATTTAAATAATTCCATAATTCCTAAATTACCCTTTTATAATTATGTTTAAATGTTTAAATTCGTTTTACCATATAAAATATTTAAATTTTTTTTTTTTTTTGACAGATAAAAACATAAAATAATTTTTAATTATTAGTAACCAAAAAAGGAAATTTGAGAAATCACCATTATTCGTTTACCATAAATCAACTTTTTTATTCTCTTTTCCCTTAATCAACGTTTTGATGATTCCTATTAAAGTATCATTCTTTTTCTCTTTTTTTTGCTAATTTTTTTCTTTTCGATTTGGTTTGTTTTAGGCCTAGATCTGAATTTCTACAATAAATTTAACTTGTAGGTTTTGATTTTTTTCGTATATCAAAAACAGTTCCAGTTATGTTGTTGATGATTTGCACGCTTATATTTTTTGAACAGTCACGATTGAGAATGGGTTGATCCTAACATCAGTATTTGATTCTCAATTTCTCATCATTGTATGAATAAGGTAACATTTGCTATTTTAATTTCTACATGGTTTTGTGTAGAATAAATGAAATTTTTGAGAATTGAAATGATTGAAGCATGGAGAAGCAAAAAAATTGAAATCTGTAGAGTCTGCCGAAAAAATGGCAGACTAGCTGATGGAAATTCAAGTCTGCCAGAAAAGTTGGAAGACTTCCGTAGAGTCTTCCAAACCTTCGTAGAGTTTGTCAAAAATCAGTAGAGTCTGCCGAAAAAATGGCAGACTAGCAGATAAAAATTCAAGTTTGCCAGAAAATTTGGAAGACTTTCGTAGAGTCTGCCGAAAAAATGGCAGAGTAACAGATTGAAATTCAAGTCTGCCAAAAAAATTGGAAGACTTCCGTAGAGTCTTTCAAACCTCCGTAGAGTCCGCCGAAAAATGGTAGACTAGCATATTGAAATTGAAGTCTGCTAGAAAATTTGAAAGACTTTCGTAGAATCTTCTAAAACCTTCGTAGAGTCTACCAAAAATCTATATAGTCTGCCGAAAAAATGGCAGATTAGCAGATAGAAATTCAAATCTGCCAAAAAATTGGAAAACTACCGTAGAGTCAGCCGAAAAAAATGGTAGACTGGCATATAGAAATTCACCAAAAATCTTCCATATTTCACAAGTTGAGAAATTACATGTATCTACACCGAATCAAGATAATTGAGGGAATAAGATTTTATAAATCGAATAAATCTACAAAACCGAAATTGGTATTATGATTTTTGTTTACAAATCGACAAAACGTAATTATCTATAAATTATAATCAAACAAAAAAAAAGACAAAAAGACAAAATACCTTATCGATTAAAATTTAGTGATTGTGACGTTGTTAGATTTTGACTAATTGTACTGATGATTTTAATTGTAAATGATTCCTTTTGTTTTAGAAATTTAGTAGTGAATAAGAAGATGAATTGATAGAAAAGAATGTGTAATTGTGAGGATGGTTTTAGAAGTTAGTGTTGACAATGGTTTTAAAAAACGTTTGCTTTTTATTTTTTAAACGTTTTCCTTTTTTAAACAATTGATTGCTGACATTAATTTTTTTTAAATGATATCATTTCCTTTTTTAACAATTAGTATCATTTGCATTAATTAATTAGTTGATTTTTGATTTTAAAATTATTATTCATGTGTGGCAAATAAAGAAAATATATGATATGCATAAGGATAATATTGAAAATACATTTTATAGAAATCTTAGAAAATCTTCTTAGGTTATTTTAGTTATTTTCAATATTTATAAGGTTAGTGTAGCAAATCATCCAATAATAAATAAAGTAGGTGATCCACCCGCGCATCGCGCGGGCATAAAATATGTATAAAAATATTTAAAACTTATAATCTCAATTCATTTTGGATATTCTTATATTTTATTAAACATAATGAGTTCAATTGCTTGATAATATGTCTCATGTTTTGATTGTTTGATTTCTAATTTAGAATCATTATTAAATTTAATCATATCATTTTTGTAATTTACACTAAATGCAATATGAACTAAATTTCAACAGATAATTTCAAATTTTAGTTTACATTATGTTAAGATGTAATTAAAAGATATTTGGTTCATATTTGATCAAGTGATGTTTTTTTTTCAATTTTAGATGTAGTTTATCATGCCTTCGAAAGAGTAATTTTCAGAAAAGTTTCTTAATCTCGACTGTGATCTCAATTGAAGTGCATTTAATCTGAGTTTAAGGGAAAACACGAACGTATACTTATCAAACATAACATACAATTTCGGCAGTAAACATATTTTGCAAATGTTATTAATAAGACTCTAGAATGTTTTATGTTCATCAAACAAAATTTCCGTTGTCTAAAAGCTCGCCACGAAATTCGTTAGAGATGAGAAAGTTTCTCCTATCGACCAAACAAGATCTTGTTCTCCCTCAAACAAAATAAGACTCCCATCTACAAAGTTTCTCCGACTGTACATATATTCAAGGGAGGATTACTTAAATAACTTTCAAAAATGCCTTAATTACTAAAACAATTCTAATATTTTTTAATTACTCGAATAATCTAAAAAATGATAAAATACAAATTCTGCCATTTTGGTCTTTGTTAACAAAAACGTAATTA
>PKMM01011803.1:0-49929 GCA_002933915.1 Eutrema heterophyllum
GAGAAGTGAAAGAGAGATAAAAAATCTGAGGAAAAATGAGAATAATTATTTGGGGATAATTGTGGGTTGGGTGGGTCATCGGGTTTAGGTGGGATGGGTGGGTAGAATTGTGGTTGGGTTGGTAATATTATTGATGTACGAGGATAATCAAGGCATTTACTCAGTTTTCAGATATAAACAAAAATCAAAACTAAAAGAATTATTAGAAGGGTGGCATATCTGAACATTTTTTCAGAAAAAGTGGCTTTTGTGCATTTGATCCCATTACGGTGTACAATTAAATTTTGTATGTTTCGAGTATTTCTACACTTCATTCTATTTATAATCCTATTGGACGAAAAAAGCATTCTAACATTCGTTGCAAAACCTATGTTATTCCATTGCAAGAAGTGAAACCACATATTTGTTAAGTGTGAGACCACAATTGGATAACTATATGTTGACAACGATTCATTTACTTGTTATTGTTGTTTTCCATAAGGTTTAATGTTTTATTTGCTCATATTCGATTACAAAATTTATGGTATGTGAAAAAGATGCCTTAAGATCATATAAGTGAGTAAGTGTGTATTCATGTTTACTCTTTCTTAAGATGAATGTTGGACTCTTAGATATTTTAGCCATGAATGATGATTGTTGTGGTCTTTTCTTTCAATGAATGTATTAAATTTACAATGTGCAATATACCATGCACAACTTGGATAGTAGTTAAATGAGTAAGAGGATTAAAACTTCGGTTTTTTGTAATGAGCCATTAGCAACGGAATTGCAAGGAACCTCAAGAAATCCGTTGCAAAATCAAGAAATCTGTTGCAAAATCAAGAAATCCGTTGCAAAACCCATGCTATTGCGTTGCAAGAAGTGAAACCACATATTTGTTAAGTGTGAGACCACAATTGGATAACTATATGTTGACAACGATTCCTTTACTTGTTATTGTTGTTTTCCATAAGGTTTAATGTTTTCTTTGCTCATATTCGATTACAAAATTTATAGTATGTGAAAAATATGCTTTAAGATCATATAAGTGAGTAAGTGTGTATTCATGTTTACTCTTTCTTAAGATGAATGTTGGACTCTTAGATATTTTAGCCATGAATGATGATTTGTGGTGTTTTCTTTCACTAAATGTATTAAATTTACATTGTGCAAAATACCATGCACAACTTGTAGAGTAGTTATATGAGTAAGAGGATTGAAACTTGTGTTTTTTTTAATGAGCCATTTAGCAACGGAATTGCAAGGAACCTCACGAAATCCGTTGTAAAATCAAGAATCCGTTGCAAAACCAATGTTATTCTGTTGCAAGAAGTGAAACCACATATTTGTTAAGTTTGATCGAGATCACAATTGGATAACTATATCTTGACAACGATTTCTTTACTTGTTTTTGTTGTTTTCCATAAGGTTTAATCTTTTTTCCTTTGCTCATATTCGATTACAAAATTTATGGTATGTGGAAAATATGCTTTAAGATCATATAAGTGAGTAAGTGTGTATTCATGTTTACTCTTTCTTAAGATGAATGTTGGATTCTTAGATATTTTAGCCATGAATGATGATTGTTGTGGTGTTTACTTTCACTGAATGTACTAAATTTACATTGTGCAATATATCATGCACAACTTGGATAGTTTTTATATGAGTAAGAGGATTAAAACTTGAGTTTTTTATAATGAGCCATTTAGCAACGACATTGCAAGGAACCTTAAGAAATCCGTTGCAACATCAAGAAATCTGTTGCAAAATCAAGAAATTCGTTGCAAAACTTATGCTATTCCATTACAAGAAGTGAAACCACATATTTGTTAAGTTTGAGACCACAATTGGATAACTATATGTTGACAACGATTCATTTACTTGTTATTGTTGTTTTCCATAAGGTTTAATATTTTATTTGCTCATATTTGATTATAAAATTTATGGTATGTGAAAAATATGCCTTATGATCATATAAGTGAGTAACTGTTTATTCATGTTTACTCTTTCTTAAGATGAATGTTGGACTCTTAGATATTTTAGCCATGAATGATGATTGTTGTTGTGTTTTCTTTCACTGAATATATTAAATTTACACTGTGCAATATACCATGCACAACTTGGATAGTATTTATATGAGTAAGAGGATTGAAACTTGGGTTTTTTTTAATGAGCCATTTAGCAACGGATTTGCAACGACTTAGCAACATACTCACCTACTTAGGAGCCCACGTTTAAATCATTCCCACCTACCAAATATTTGCAATGGAAACGTGTGGCAAACTATTGCAACGAATATCCTTTGCAAATTTTGTAAGGTTTTGCAATGATATTTGTTGCAAACTTTTGCAACGTATTCCCGTTGCATAATTTGGAAACGGTTTGCAACGAAACTTGTTGCAAAAATATACCATTGCTAAACCATTACAAATCAGTTGCAAACTTGCGACGATTTAGCAACTGATTATTTTTGAGAAATTTGGCAACAAAATTGCAACGGATTTTTTTTGCAACTGATTTGCAACGTATTCTATTGCAAATATTTGTTACGAAATATTCCGTTGCAAATTTTCATTGCAAATTTGCTACTTTCTTGTAGTGCTGAGCGATGTGGGCAATGTCTTAGCCGAGAGGCTTGATCTTTGTCCATCTTCTGTTTCTGGTCGAACTGGTGGAAATGTGGCTCGACCATAATCATCTACAGGGTCGCTTGGTCAAGGAAAGTGTTCTCCCTCAGTGTTGATTTGGCATGGTTGCATCAGTTTGGCTCCGGGAAGCTTCTCCTCGGGTTCGGATGGGCTCTCCTCGGCTACGGGTGGAGTTTGGCTCGCCATGGGTGTCTTGTGGGGGTAGATGTCCACATCATACCCACCTCCTTTAAGATGTTTCGTCCTCAAAACTGGTTCATTTGCACAATGATAGACCAAGTTAGTTTGAGTTTTACCGAGTGGGTTTAGAGTTTTACCTTTGGGTAATAGTTGTGTTTGGCTAGGTCTCATCGGTTGGGGCTGGTCTGGTGGTGCCTCATTGATTAGTAGAGAGTAGATCCGGCAGTAAGAATACTAATTGTAGTAACCCGGCAGTAAGCATCGACCATGTCGATGGTCGAGGAAAACGAAGTTTGAGGAATTAACTAAGGGAAGTTGGAGACCTCAAGACCATGCCAAGAGAAAACATTTGGACGAGCCATAATCGAAATGACACGAGAGAAATTGAAGTTCCAGCATAATTACCCTTGGATTATCAAGGGGAAAAACGAGGGAAAAATCAAAACCCTGAGAATATCAGAATGATGGCTGAACTTGCAAGGAGAGATCAAAATAAGAAGATTGGTCGAGCCATAAATCCAATCGGACGAGCCAAAATGATGGTATTCAAGCATGACGCCTCTAGCCGAGAAATCAAAATTCTACCTGAGAAGAAGATTTCAGCCGGAAAAAGTAAGATCAGGTAAATTATCAAAGTTATGCGAATGGGATTTTGACAACAAGGAAAGAAAGGGGAAGTTACCTTTGACGTACGGCAAATGAAGAAAGATAGAGACAAAGACCTTGGTCCGGCCATAATAAGTGATCGGAACACCGGAAAGCCATCGGGCCCGAACCCCGAGATAATGGCCAACAGCCTGTAGTGGGACGCGTGTCGCGAGAAGGGTCAAAACTTAGCGAAGAAGTAAGGGAAGCTTGGCCCGAAAGTCAGGGGACTTGGTCGGGAAGTTAGTGAAGCTTGCGCGGGATTTAAGGGATAATGTTGGCTGAGAGTCGACCCTTGGACCGCAAGTCTCGGCATGTGTCGGACACATGTCGCCGTGAGAGAAGCCGCCGCCTAGATCCACCAAGCCAAAGCAAGGAGAAGCTTGTACCCAGAGGAACCGAAACACTATAAATACCCCCCCCCCCCTTAGTTTAGTTTTCACACCACCAAGCATAGAAAGCAAAACCAAAGGGTTAGAGAGAGAAGTTAGAGTGAGAAAATGAAGATAAACCTTAGCGTTTTCCAAAGTAGCGTAGAATGGAGGAGCTAGTCGACGGTTAGGGGAAGGCCGTAGGGTTATTTGAAGCTAGAGTCAACGGTTGTTGGTGAGTTTCGGTTGTATGTTGAGTGTTAACGAGGTTCTTGCAGGTTTAGAGGAAAGAACGAAGGAAACCGTTTCAAATAGTTAAGACAAGAACAAAACACGAGTTGAGAAGTATTCGCCTGACATGCTAAGGAGGTTGTATAGCATGTCCGGGACTCGGAGTATTTGTGAATGAATTTTTATTGCATCTAAGAAATATAAGTTGCTAGGAATTTATATGTTCTTAGGTTAGGGTGTATTCGGTACGTTCCAAAGACCCAAAATTTGTGGAATAAAAGCCACAAATGGAGGAAGACTCAAGGGCTGTAGGATAGCTTCCTAAGCCGAGTGGTGACGAAAGGAATGGAAATCACCGGTTTGATGCAAGATCACCAATATGATCCTTTGAGGTGATTTGCAGATGCTTGTGAAGACGTAGGGAACGCCGATACACGTTAGGGCCCTCGCAAGATAGAAATAGTGTTTAGAAGCATAAAGAGACTTGCTTAGATATGATTAGCTTCCACATGTGCATTTTGATGATGTTGATTGAATGGTAGCTTGCTTGTTAGGTAGAACTTGCTTGCGGGTGTTTTGGGTGGGATTCTAATGAGTGCTTAGATTTCCCTGGAGGTCACTGAGTATTGCTAGAATACTCATGACTCATTTTGTTTTGCAGGTGATCAGTAGACGAGAGTAGCTCGGGACCACCAGAGTAGTTTGGCTTGCCTTTTGTAAAACCTGGTTAGCAAAATATTATCTATGTAATTTTAGCAATAGGCCGGCCGAACCTAGTATGAACCCCTTTTTGTAACTATTTTCAACCATATGAATAATATGTATGAATTTCTAGAAAAGATCAGTTTATGTTAAATGGTATTAGTTTAGTCCGAACTGAAACAACTCGACACTATGGAACAAGTTGAAAAGCCTTAGGCCTTGGTCAAGAGGCGCGCCAGAGTGATATGGGTTGCTCGTGCCGGATTGTCTCTGTAGCCGTATTGTAATAGTCTGGATTACTTTCTATTTATATAGGGAATCAAGGGTGTTACAAAAGTTGGTATCGGAGCATGGTTCATGGTCATGCTTGGTAGCATCGGATTCGTCTCTGAAACTCGAGTTTTTAAATTTATAAACCTAAAGGTTCTGCAAGTGCACAGACGTACGTTGTAGTACTTTAGGAATCGATCCACAGGGAGAGAGAGCTGTTTTGCGAGACCTTAAACATAGAATAGCAATGAAGTCTAAGACGAGAATAATTTTTTATAAGGGTTTTTGTCACGAAAATGTAAAGAACGTAAAACGGAAAATTGCTTGTAATATAGGCTAAGAAAATCGATGGCTTAAAAATAAGGCGAGAAAAACGGTTTGTAAGCTATGATAAAACGGTGTTGGGTCGACAGGAATATCTTGGGGTATGCTCGATTCAATCACGGTCCCTAAGCTCTTAGTAACTGTTTCTAGATTTCAACTCCACGAACTGAACAGAATAAACGGCGTAGCCTACTTTTGTATATCCTAGGCACCAACAATCTATACACTCGACCAGTAGCTTTCGTCTATGGCCTCGCGGAAAATCATGCTGTTCACGTTGGTTCTTCTTAGTTCACGGCACTCCGTAAGTATATTTTCGAAATCTTATGACGCACACACTCTTATAAATAAACGATTCTGGTGTTTTTAGATCCATCACTTTTGATGGTACCTAACACCTATGAATCACCTCTAGTTCATGACGCTAGATTTAGCATTAACAACTATCTATAAGAAAGAGCTCTAGAAATCGGCTAGGGTTTTATCTCGTGAAATCCTTAACGAACATAGAATTCCCCATTGATAAATCCTTATCGAACATAGAATTCCCCATTGATAAATCCTTTAAGCCCAACAATGAAACTACTCGGACATAGATGAAATGAAAATCATGATTGAATAAATTGCAGGAGATTGATGAAGGAGCCTCACGAGTTTAAGAACTAAGTCCGGTGAGAACCTCTTCACCAATCTCGAAAAGTAAAGAACAAGAGTTTAAGAGTAAAAGCAAGAACAAAACTAAACTAAAAATGGTTTAAAAGCAAGAACATGAAATTAGGTCTTCTAAGGGGCATATTTATAGGTATTCTCTTCTACTTTCGTCGGTATTTAGGGTTTTAAGTGATGAGAATTGAACAGGCCTTGCAAATTGGGCTTACGGGACGAAAATGGCTTGGCCGCGGGTCCATGGAGTCTGGCCGCGGCAAACCTTCACTTGGCCACGGGTGGAGGCTTCCTGGCCGCGGTGAATTGCCTCTTGGCCGCGGCTGGGATGCTTCTGGGAGTGGCCAGCTGGGACGTCTTGATCTTGATGTATCTTTTGATTAAACTGTTGGATCATCCTAAAATTTGTTGGAATGGAAAGATAGCTGGTCGTGCTTGAATATCTCCAAAATTGGGCTGGATCAGACGGTGAGATGAACCTCTTTGGCCATTGAACTTCAGACGGTTGACTCTAAGCCGAAAATCTGGTTTTTCTCCAATTTGCAATGCTTTCGCCTTAGTAACCTAAAAAGAGTCTTGACACTACGAATATGCGAAAACCATAATAAAACCATGAAAAACCAAGTGAAACACTTAATTAAAGTGTTCTTAAATAGATAGTAAAACGGGTAAAAATATAGTGTTATCACACCCCTAGACTTAAACCTTGTTTGTCCTCAAACAAGACAAAGCTTAAGCTTGGAAACGATCAAACAAAAATCATAGGGAAATAGAAATCTCGGATCGGAGACCGTCCTTCTAAACCATAACCATCGAACTACATCAAACGCAACCTAGCCTAGAAAATTCTCACCAGAAGTTTCCGTAACACTAGTCCACGGTATCCGTCATACGAAATACAAACTTTTAAAATCCAAAAATCAGGTCAACTAGCTCTCTAAATTCATTAAGTGCAAACGTGAACTTCTCATCAAAAGGATTAAACCAAGACAATCGATGCTAAGTATTAAAGGCATTTAGAGGTGAGGTTAAAAGTGTTTTGGGTTACCGTAATTTCACCGGAAGGTGCGAGATATTATGCAAAACTACAAGAGAGGAATGACCTATTGATAACCACAGCTTTCTGTCACTTCTTCTTCCGTAAAAAATGTTGCACTTCCTCCTTTCTCCAAAAACAGAACTTTTTTGTCGGAATGACAAACTTCTTACAAACGAATCATGAATGCCTCATAAGTATTTCGACCAACCTAGACTCTTTTTAGGCTTTTATTTCCTTTCCCTTTCGATTATTATTATTATTATTATTTTGATTTGAAAGGGGAAACGCCTTTTATTGAGATAGAGTCTTAGGGGCATGAAAATTTACCATATTTTTGAGTTTTTCCAAGGCATAACCAAGCTTTTATCTTTGTTGAATTCACCTCCACCAATCGCGTATTGTCTTCTTCTTTAGTGACTAAAAACTGTGGCGTTCCTCCCTCTACGGGGTTTTTGCACATATCTGCACATAAAACATAAAGAGAGTTGCATGAGGTTTGACAATGGTTAAGTTTTGGGTGGAGTACCAACTAAAGATGAGTTGACCATTCATGTACGATAAAGAGTAGTAAAAGGTAAAAGAACGTCATGGATCTATAATTCGTTATCTTTGCCTAAACCTTTGATGAGAAAATTAAGTCAAGATTAAAGTCCAAGTATAATAGAGCTAGTATATTCCATACTAAATAATCTCTATGGTCTAAATTCCTTTGGGGATTTCGCATTTACAGAAACTCTAGCTACCGCCTAGTCTAAAACCAAATTACGAAAGAGCTTGTTACTAGGAAATAGCGTAGAAGCACACTGGTCGGTTATCGTCATGGGTTTCTTTCATCATTCCCTCAAAACGTATTCCTACTTTATTGAAAAACTTGAAATTTTTTAAAGAAAGCTTTGAAAAATGCAAAATGCAAAGACTCATGGAAGAAAAGGTGATTAGAAAGGGATGGAATTCTCCCCCAGACTTAAATCACACTGTCCCTAGTGTGAAATAAATCGAGTAAGGACGAATAAATAGATGGATGTGATAATTGAAAAAGTTTAAGGAAAAAGAAAACTTACCTGGATGCCAAAGGGGAATGGTTTTGGGAATAGAATGGTGGTTATTGGGGAATGGTAGATGGTGATATAGTGATGGGAATGGATGTGGGGATGGTTGGGAATGGATGGGATTTGATCGGGGAACGAACAGAGTCAGTCGGGATCGCCAGGTGAGTGGATGCGGGTCGGGGTCGTGCACACACGGCCGAATGGGTCTTCGCCGCGGGTCGGTGGTGCTCGACCGCGGCCAAATGCTGGTTCGCCACGGGTCGAGGTGCTGCACCCGCGATCGATCCTCTTTTGTGGTCAAGTCTCACGTTTCGTGCTGGACCGAGCAACTTCGCACCATGATTCCTTCTTTTTGTCTTTTCGGTTTTTTGATTTTTTGGTTTTCTGGTTTTTTGATTTTTTGGTTTTTTGGTTTTTTGGTTTTTTGGTTTTTTGGTTTTTTGGTTTTTTGGTTTTTTGGTTTTTTGGTTTTTTGGTCTTTTGGTTTTTTGGTCTTTTGGTTTTTTGGTCTTTTGGTTTTTTGATTTTTTAGATAACTGAAACAAAGAAAAAGAAAAACGTACCTAAAAATGGGTTGCATCCCATTGAACGCTTTTAAAGTCGTTTAGCTCGACGTTGGTAGCTAAGTGAGCTTAGTCGTAGAAGGACAGTGTCTTACGACAAGTCTTCTTTGATCTCCTTCGGGTCTCTTTGTCATGTGATACTAAGACTCTTCGGTCTTAAGGAGGTATCAATAACTCCAATACGAGTAGTATAGAAGGTTATCAATCCGTATTGGGATTAATTCTAAGCACGAAGAATACAAGGCGCTCAAGTAAGTTAAGCTAGATAGGTGAGTTGTTGATTTTGACTAATACCCTAACAAGATTTAGCAATAAACAAAACGAAACAAACTAAGCGAGATATGAACTCAAATGATGAAACGAATCCAAGGATGGGGTAATTGGATATAGGCTATTCCAAGTCTTCATGATGCTCATACACAATCAAGGTTAATTTCCAAGGTTAAGATCCTAATTATGACTAATCCTCTCTCAATGCACTAATCACCTATGCTAATTACTAATCCAAGATCAAATTCTCATTTGTGGATTCTTAATTAGCAAGCATTAATTTCATTAATCAAGATCACCTAAATAATCCCTTAGACAACTAATCTCTTAGGCTAAGAAGGGTATTTCTCTTAGAAAGCTCTCTTAGGCATTTCATCGAACACCTTGTGGGTGGGAAATGCCTTGAGATCAAGTTTGGCTTTCTCAAGCACAATCAAGCATTAGACACACTCCCTAAGAGTAGGAAATTGATTATCTATCCCTAAGCATCACAAATCATCCATGGAAGTCACCTAATCCTAACCCATCCCTAGGTTCTAGGAAACTACTCACTAATCATGATGGGTCTAACAAATCCTATAAAGAACATGTTAAATCCCATGATTAGATGATTAGATGATTAAGAAAGGAGATTNAAGCGAAATTATCAAACGAAATTACAGAAATCACTAATTCATTCAAAAAAAAATTACAGAAACCACAGTTCTTAAATAGGAATCTCTGGTTTAGCCTCTCTCTTCTCTGCCTCTTTGCCTCTACATGATTCAATGGCTCTTCTCTTCAGTTAGATAGGGTTTATAATTTTCCTGGCGAAATGGAGAAAGCTGGAAATCACGCAACGGAATCGGAAATTCACAAGCCAGCCGTTCGCGAGAATACACAGCATTCCGATGAATCCGAACAACAATTGCCTAACAGCATGGAGACTGTGAGGGCGACGACGACGGTGACGGCGACGGCGACGCTTGCCGGAATCGGAGTCATCCCAGCCCAGCCTGTTAAACCTCTTATCAAATGAACTAATAGCATGATCTATAATACACAAAAAATATTCAATCCTAAATGTTTCTTCTACAGATAATATTGTTTCATTATTAATAATTTCGTCAAACTGTTTTTTTCTACGGATAACTCGTCTTTGAATAAATATTGGTTCAATACCAATTTCATTAGCAATTTCCTTACCTTTTATCATAGCATCAACAAATCTAGTTTCTCTATATTTTTTTAAATAAGAAATTAATCCACATACCTCAGTCATTGCATCATCAATTTGCATATCCTTTGACTGTAAATTTTTGCTAACCATATTCACCACATGAAATATGTCAAACCAAATAATAGTAGATAACAAAAATTCAAAACTACTAAGCTCGTCCATTGCTAATGATTTAGCTTCACTTTGAATCATTGGATCATTATCATTTTCAGCTACTTCATATAAAGCCTCTATTATATCCACAATTTGAAATCTTATGGCTTTAATACTGTCAACGCGACTTTCCCATCGTGTCGTTGACAATTGCTTAAGAGTTAAACTTTTCACATTTTTTTTTCAAAATATCCCACCTCTTTATAGAATTAGCAAACAAAGAATATAAATGTTGCACTACTCCAAAAAAATCTTTTACTTTCACATAAGTATTTGCAATATCACACAAAACCAAATTAAGACTATGACAAGCACATGGTGTATATAATGCTCTAGGATTTATATCCAAAAGTCTCTTTTGTACCCCTTGTTTGTTTCCTTTCATATTCGATCCATTATCATAACTTTGACCTCTCACGTTATCTATATCAAGATCTAGAGATTTGAATACATCTTTTAACACTTCAAAAAGTCCTAGGCCTGTTGTGTTATCTACTTTCAAGAATTCAACAAAAAACTCTTCTACTTTGAATGAATCTGAGGAAAAACGAACGCACCTTAGAATTAATGACATTTGTTCTTGATGGCTAGCATCATAGTGCAATCCAAAATCACAGAAAAATATTTTGCTTCTTTTACCCTTGTAATGATTTTTGATTTTATTCTTGAAGCAATCAAAAGAATCAATTCATTTTGAATATTATGACTAAGATAATAATATTGAATACTGCCACTAGTAATCCGATGAACATGCTTTTTCATCACAAAATCAAATTCTGCTAACAATCTCTATTAATCCTAAAAAATTGCCATTACTATTTTGATGTAATCTCTCATTTGTTCCACGAAATGCCAAATTATGTTTTGCAAGATATTTAACAATTGCAATAATTCTTACTAATACATTTTTCCAATATTTCTTTTCTTTCTTAAATTGTTCTTGAGCAACTTTATCAATAGTTTCATTTTTTTTAAATCTATGCCGTAATTCAACCCAAGCTGTCATATTAAGTATATGTTCATTACTTCTTTCATGCCCATTTAATCTAAAAAGTAAATGACTCCAGTCTGAAAGACAATCCTTTGCTAGTTGACTTTTCCTATTGTCTTTCTTAAAAATTTTGCAACAAAAACAAAAAACTTTATCTAATTCTTTTGAATAAACTAGCCATTTTCTATCTTGTTTCTCCATTCGATAATTCTCTAGTATAGCAAGTCGAAACAAATCTTCTACAAACTTTGTTTTTAGGACCTTTTACAATAGATAAATCTCTTTTTGGTCCATTTATTGCCAAGGTTTCTATCAATTTCAAATCAAGCACATCTCAATTTCTTGGATCATAGATATCAAGATCACTAGAAACAACATCATCAACTTTTTCAAGCAATTCAGAAGCATCATCGCCATTATATGTATTATTGATATCCTCATGAGAACTAGACACACCAATATCATCAATTTTTTCTTCCTCATGAGTCTCTTTGACAATAGATTTATCCACAGACCCTTTTTGAGATCGAATAAATTTTTCTATCTTTTCTTTTTTTTTGCCTTTTAGCGAAGCCAGATGACATATTTAACAATTAAAATTCAAACAATTCCAAAATATAAACAAGAAAATATTGATTGGTATAGGAAACAATAGAACCTGGATTATGAATTGAAGAAAAGGGTAATAGTCAGCTCGTAGTTATAGTCTTGTAGCTCGTAGTTATAGTCTTGTAGATGTGTCGATCTTGCTGGAGTTTAGAGAAATTGAGTGAGTAAAAATCAAATTTTAACAAGAAATTTTGAGAGAGAGAGAGAGATCAGAATGTAAAACTCGTTGAAATGATGTATTTGATAAGATTATTGATTTATGAAGAAAAAATTGGAAATCACTAACGGTTAAATCATAATTATGAGAAAAATAAAAAAATTACCCGTTGGAAATTTGATTTATCTGAACCATCATCTTTGTCTCTGTCCGGCGGCCTGTGTAGTTTTTTCCTTTTTTTTTGCTTTTGTCAATAGATTAGAGCATCCTCATTCGTGAAACCCATGTTGGGTTCTTAGGTGGGTCCCACTTTTATTTTTTTATTATTATTTTTGTTTTTTACGATTTCAAAAAAAAAAAAAAAAAAAATTCAACCAATCACGGGCCGCCACATCACGGTGGGGCCCGTGAACAGTGAAGATATCGCGACGAGAACCGATCCTTATTTAAGAGTTTTAGGAACTCGGTTCTTATTTTTTAAGTGGAGCCCACTAATTGTTTATTATTTTTTTTGTTAAGAAACCGTGTTAAGAGCTCCCGATGGAGATGCTCTTAGGTTTTTTAAAGTCATAGATTAGGTTAGCTTTCGTTTTAAGTCATTTGTTTTTTTCTTTATTTTTCATTAAAGCAAAAAAAGAAATAAAGAATCGGATGATGGTATTCTGCGCAGGCTCCAAGCAAGAGAACCATGTTTGGATGTCTTATGCAGGTTAGCACCTCCACTTCTTGTTGGAATTTCGATCTTCCTTGCACTGCGTCCGGTCTCACAACTTTTATCGCCACTGGTGTGTAACCTAGAGTACCCTTGTAAACGGGTGCATAACTACCTTCTCCAATCTTGTGAGTATCTGAGAAATCTTCTGTTGCTTCTTCAGTCTCCTCAACTGTGTATTCCCTATACCTTCTATCACTCTTAGCTAAAGAGCACATCGCTCTGTTTCCTTCTCTCAGAGCTGCCGTTTCGATTTGTTTTCTCATCTGAGTTTTGATTTCTGCTATTCTAATAGCGGTCACTACTGCTTCCATGGCTGCTCTGCTCTTTGCCTTCTCATTCTCTGCCATAGCCATTGCTGCTTCCTTGGCAAGCCTTGTTTCTTCTAGCTTATGTTCCCTCTCTGCTTTCCATTTCTGTAACTCAGTAGTCGGAGAAGACACATATTCAGGTCTCGTTTTCCTAAATTTTAAAATGATTATTTCGAGTACATATACTAACCATTTTCTTGGCTGCAATTGCTTCTTTGCAGGCAGTGCTATACATTCCCATTGTATACTTGAGCTCCATTTTCAACCTTCTCATCCCAGCTTCTACATCATCCTGTAATATTTATAGGGTAATTAATGATTAAGCCTGTGAAGATTAATGAATACTATTCTTCACCTGGCTATGTAGTGACCATAAGGAGAGTTTCCCACTTTCCTGAGAGCTTGAGGAGAATGCAGAATATCGAGAACCTGAGTCTACAGACTGCTTTTAGGATGAGCATGAGGATGTCCCAACGCTGCATCGGTTTTCTTCAAACTCAGAGCTAACAGAGAGACGAGGCGTTGGGAACATCAATCCACGCCTGGCCTATCACTACTCACAAACGATATGTCGGAGTATGCCACTGAGGCCTGGTCATATACTCTTCTCAAGAATGAAGACCTATTCAAATTATCATTACTCAGTTTTGTGCCACAGATTATGAATCTCGTACATTGGTCTTTCAGCTTCACGTTTGACGCACTGTTGCTCTGGGAATGGAGTTGTTGCTGCTGGCGTTGCTAGGCCGAGCTGGTAACTGTGGACGTATATTGCAGAGTGGAAGAGGTAAAGACGTAGCTGATCTAACGGACGAGATTTTAACCTTCTATCACTCTGCTCGTAACATCTGCAGCTTTGAACCTTCTATCGAAACACAACATCACAACACAAACAAGAAACTAACTATCTGTCTGTTGATAAAGAAGAGTAATCTGAAAAGCCAGAAGTATTCTTCTTACTTTAACAGTGTCATCTTGGATGCACCGGGTACTAGAATATCGATTGCGTTCTCTTGCACATAGTCTTATGATTTTGCTTTAGCAGCATCACCGACCTCCAATACCACATCTTCACAATTTATATGTTGCATGAACAACACAATGCCCTCAATCTTTGACATTTCTGACCAAAAGTATTATACTGACCGGTAAATTAAAATGATGAAATTGATCCTCCCCTGTTTTTATGCGACAATGGCGATACTACTTAAAGAAACCTATGAAGTGAGGCTCAAAACTCAGGTCTTTTCTGGTACAGACGCTCCGGAATGGAATAAACAATTCCTAGACGTCATCTCTAAACCTATGGGGGTTGGTTGCAGCATCAACAACATTGAATCAACGTAATGATATTTTATTGAAGGTATTTTGTCAACTAGTTGATTGAAGGAATAATAAGAACTACGGTGATACCATTTATAGCTAGAGTTTGCTTGATATCAAACATGAACAAGATTAAGAGTCTCTCCGGGGGTTAGAAGATTTACAACAGCCCATTTCAGTGCAGCCTGACTTCCTTTGTCTTGATCGATTCCAACCGCGTCTCTGTCTCTTCTCTCGCCTCCTACCATCTTCACATTCCTTTCTGACTCTTGCAAATAAGAACATATTCACAATTTTTTGTTTATCAAATGAAACAATTTGGGTTTCAAAGGCGTTGGAACATATATGCTAATATTAGCAAAAAGGCCAAGAGAACATTTATAAACAGAACTTCAACTATCTTTTCGGTTATGTTCTGTTTCCTTTCAAATAGTTCAATACCAAGGTCCGGAAACACCAAAAACAATAAAAACAGGGGCAGAAAACAAAATTTAAATGATAGTGAACATCTTCCAAGGGATGAGTTAAGATCCTTCAAGTCCACAGCATAAAGGAAACGAAGAAAGGCGACTAGACAGAAACATAGAAATAAAAGGAAGAATAAGACAGAGGCAAAAGAGACTTGTTGATTTGGAATCAAGTAGGGAGAAACCATCGAGCATCCTTGAGATTCATGTTGGCGAGATCAGAGAAGCGTTTGACGGTCTTAGACGCAAGATTGCATACACAGATGTCCAGGTTAAAAGGCATCCGGAGACGGGCACGGTCGTGACGGGTGAAATAGATAGAGTTTGGTTTTATACCAAGGGTATGGTTAGCAGGAACAGTGATACCCAAGTCGAGAAGCAGGGCCTCATCACCAAGAGAATCTACCTCAAGAAGGTCATGGCGGTAACCATCTGGGAGTAGATTAGGATCCTTCTTGTAGAGATAGAAGCTCCTCTGGCTTTCAGTGCTTATGCTCTCAACCAACAAAACCTCTCCTGCGGTTGTAACCGCAATGCTGGAATGGGAATTGAATGGGAGTGGACTACGAGGAGAACACATTTGGTATGGAATACTCTCAGTGAGATCCACGAAACCATTCTGTCCAGACAAATCTAGGACTCGAATGTAACAACGGGTTGTTAAGATGTAAAGACGGTAACCCCGGAGTACCACATCAATCAATCCGTTAAGCAGCTTGGGGTATCCCAGACGCAGCGGAATGTCAGTGTAATAATCATCCCCTTTCTTGCAAAAGCTTAAATAACTTGCAGGGGAGTCGAAGAAGTACACTACAACATACTCTTCCGTCTTCTCGTCTACCCACAGAAGTCCCCTCAGAGTATCGGCTCTCAGAGTGAAAGGTACGACAAGACCATTTTTTGCCCTTTTAAATTCCTCATCTCCCACACGTTTGAGAGTAAACGTAGTTGATAGGCGCTTTTCTAGAGGCGGAAGGACGATCCTTCTCTCGCTAAAGACATCTAAAATATATAGATTAGATCGAGAATCTAGCACCAAGAACCACTTACCGGAGTTTGCCAGGAATCGAGTCCCTGAGAAGTCTCTCAGATTCCTGTAAACCTTGTCTTCGTCCGGGTTGTACAGCACACAACCACCGTTGTCTGTAAAAAGTATGAGCCATGGAGATTCGCTTTTATGGGGGACGGTTTGTTTCGAACCAGAAAACCAGTTCGAACAAACCATCTTAGCGCGGTGGAAATCCACAAAACTCAAACGCTCAAACAGAGATATGAGGATATCGAGAGGGAGCATGGACAAGTTGCCAGGATTGGGAGCCTCCATGGTTGATAGGTTTAGAAGTAGGTTTGGTTTGTGGACAGAGAAGATGCTTGATAACGGACGTGATTTACTAAGAAAATATTTGTTTCCATCATTTGCGTGTTTACTTTTTCTTTTTTTCCTTTTTTTTCCGGATATAAGGCCACCAAAGGAGACACCATAATGGGTGTCTTAAGTTATTTGTGAATTAAATTTAATTAATTTATTTTGTTTAAGACACTTCTGGTTAAGAAGACTTCCAATGGAGACACTTAATTTGAGTGTTTTAAAAAAAAAAAAATTCATTCATTTTAATTTATAAAAGCATTTAAAAAAAAACCTTTAAATAAAAATTTAAATATACATGAGAAGAAAAAAATTGAAAACAAAATGTTCCAAATCATAAACGGAAAAAGAACGGTGAGTTTTAATGTTGACGTTGTCGCCATTGCCATACATGTTCAACCAAATCATCTTTCAATTGTTGATGCTTGTTTCTATCACGAAGTCGAGTTCGAATCCCCAGCATTTAGGAGACATTTGTAGGCATATCTGTAGAAAACGTCAAATCCACATGTGAACTTCCTTCTCCGTGTTCGAACTCTGATACATCATACTGAGTGTACCCAGCTCGTTCGTCTTCTACTATCATATTGTGGAGTATGATACATGCTCTCATAATCTTTCCGACTTTTTCCTTATCCCAAAAAAGAGCTGGGTTTTTAACAATGGCAAACCGAGCTTGCAAGACTCCAAAAGCACGCTCGACATCCTTTCGGACAGATTCTTGACGTTCAGCAAATAAACATGCTTTTGGATCCTGTGGAAGTGAAATTGATTGGATAAAAGTTGGCCATTTGGGATAAATACCATCTGCGAGGTAGTAAGCCAATTTATACTCCCTTCTGTTGACAAAGAAACGCACTTTTGGAGCTTTACCTTGGAGTATATCATCAAAAACCGGTGATCGGTCAAGAATATTTAAATCGTTTAAGGTACCTGGCCCGCCAAAAAATGCGTGTCATATCCAGAGATCATATGAAGCTATAGCCTCTAAAACAATGGTGGGTTTTCCAGATCCACGTGAATATTGCCCTTTCCAAGCGGTGGGGCAATTCTTCCACTCCCAATGCATACAATCGATGCTTCCTATCATCCCGGGAAATCCCCGTTCCTCTCCGACATAAAGTAACCGTTGAAGATCCTCTGGCGTGGGTCTTCTTAGGTACTCATCTCCGAACAAATATATTATTCCTTCCACAAATTTTGATAAGCATGAAAGAGCAGTACTTCCACCGAGGCAGAGGTATTCGTCGACTTGGTCAGCCGCAGCACCATATGCTAGGAGACGAATTGCCGCTGTACACTTTTGAAGGGGAGAGAGAATGTGAAACCTAGAATGTGAAGAACCCTAATCTTAACCTCAGAATCCTAAATTCAATTATCTCAAAACCGATTGCAAACAACACTAATCCAATCTCATCAATTAATAAAACACGATCTACCTAAGAGAACACATATTTCTTACCATGATATCGATTAGACAGTGGTGAAAGATTTTGAGATTGATTTTGCGAACCAAATTCGCCGATTCTGAGCATGAAAGACTCATAACGGAGAATCCACCATTTATCATGCCATTTCCGATTGATTTCTTCCCTCAAATCGGAAGATTGACTCCGATTGGCTTTGAAATCGTAAAATCACCTCCGGAGAAACCGAAGAAAGAGAGAAAGGAAGAGAGACCGACTCAAACACGCGTACACAACTTTTTTTTTCCTTTTCCCGTCTTTATTTTTCCGCAACCACTCATAAATCGCCACCTGTCCGTTCTTATGACTGAAAAAAGATCTTATTTAAGACACTTTTATAAACTTAAGACCCTTTTAATCTTGTTTTAATTATTTTAAAATCTTTAAAACACTTCTTAAGACCCGACAAGGTCTACGTTGATCATGGCCTAAGGACGTTTCTTTGATTCTTATTTCTTTTTCATATTTTAGTCTTTTTTTTTTAATTTCTCATATTTTAGTTTCTTCTTTTTTATTGTTTTGACCGCTTGTTTCTTTTTCTGTGCAACCGTTTTCTTTAATAACTAAATGTACTAATAGAATAAAAAGATGATGAATCCATTTGAAAGTAAAAAAATTTGATTCCATTTAGCCCTACTAAGAAATTACCAGTTTATTAAAAAAGAATTAATGAAAAAAGTTTTCATCTAAAAATAAAAATATCTCGTGACAAGAGTGTAAATGCATATAAAAAAATAGTATATAGTAGTATAGACCTAGTTTATATAGCATATATATAGATATTGTATATACAATGATTAATTTTAACACTAGGTTTTTAGTTAAAAAAAATAATTTCGTTAATTTTGATTATATATATATATATATTAACAAATATTCTGATATATATATAGGACATAGCTTATAAACACTAGTCAAATTTACAAAGCCAATCAATAATTTAAAATAAGAAAATTGTATCAACAATATAAATCTAGATAATAATACATTGATTGATGACACTCGTTCCCACCACAAGATATTATAAGTCAATAACACACCGCTGACAGTCTGACACCCATTCCGCTACAAACTTTTGATACGAAAGGTATTAAAAATGGTGATTGAGCTTACTAACCATATTGGAGAAAAAATAGAAAAATATAACTATGCTATTCTGATAACTAAAATTATAACCAAAAACACTTTTCTTTTTTACCATTATACATTCAAAGTCAACCAAACAATAGGGAAATAAAGAGGGAAAGTGTTATACTATACTATTTAATATAATGGTGTATTATACTATAAATGTTTACATTTTTGTTGTTGGAAGAGATCAGGAAGAAAAAATATGAGAGAAATTGTGTTTACACTGCTACGTAAAGGGTGTTTGTACTACTGCAGGAATGGGAAAGGAATGAGGGAAGAAGAGGAGGTAAAAAAGAAAAAGAAAAAAAAAAAAAATGAAGAATAAAATAACATTATATTATATGGATTCTACGTAAATACAATAGCATTTGGTTGTTGGGAGAGAAAAAGAGAAAACATAGATGACCATCGAACTACATTAGCTTAGAAATTTTTTTCACCAGAAGTTTCTGTAACACTAATCCACTGTATCTTTCATATGAAATCTAGATTTTCAAAATCCAAAATTCAGGTCAACTAGCTCTCCAAATTCATTAGGCATAAATGTGGACTTCTTATCAAATGGATCAAACCAAGAAAATCGAGGTTAGGTATTAAAGGCATTAGCCACCAAAACATTATCGGAAACCGTTCTGCCTGGAATAAAGGCAGCTTGTTCTTCAGAGACAATATGATTCAATGATCCCTTCAAGCGGAGAACCAAGAGTTTCGAGATGATCTTATGTAAGACATTACATAAACCAATCGGTCTGTAGTCCGATAAAGTGACTGGATTTTGAATCTTAGGAATCATACATATGTTAGTATGATTTACACATGGTTTCATAGAACTAGTTGCAAAGAAACGTCGAACCTCTTTGATGACGTCTCATCCAACTATGTCCCAACATTCCTGATAAAATCTGGCAGTGAAACCATCTGGGCCAGGTCCTTTGTCAGCACCAATGGAGCAAACAGCACCAATGGAGCAAACAGAATCATAAATTTCCTTGTCCGTGAAATCTCTAGTGAGATTCTCATTGATTGAATTTGTTACCGTACTCTTAAAATCTGAAAAAGGTCTTCATTGACAGCGTGTTTGTTGCTAGTGTAGATACCCTTGAAGAAACTTTCTGCGTGTTTCCCGATCTCAAAATCACCACGAAAAACATGACCATCTACATCCTGGATTGAGTGGATTGGATTCTGTTTCTTGCAAATCGAGCTTTAGTACAAGCCTGAAACAACTTTGTGTTACGGTCACCAATTGAGAGCCAAGAATTGCGACTCTTTAATTTCCAATAAGTCTCCTCTTCTCTATAAGCACCAGCCGAGTTGTCGATGAAGTTCAGCTATGTTATCTCGTTGAGCACCTGAAGAAGTTAACGCTGTTTTTCAAGATCAAGTTTTAAAGCCTCAATCTTTTTTGCAGAGTTAAGCTTTGAGTTTCTGCGACAAACAGCCAAAGATTTCATGCATTCCCGTATTTGATCAGTGATTGAGTAATTTCTTCTAAGGTTCATAGAATTCCAACCTCGAGAGCCATACTCCTTGAAATCAGAGTTTTGAATCATCCGTTTATCAAAGTGAAACCTTTTCTGCTTGCTATTTGTCACAAGAGCAACATGAGTAATGACTGGACGATGATCTGAACCATAAAGCCCAAGAAATTCTGCCTCTGAAGCTGGAAAACTAGCCAGCCATTCTGAATTAACTGCGACGCGATCCAAACATTCTTTAATTGTATGCGTATGTCTCCTTCCAACCCATGAGAACTTATCACCTCGAAATCGAAGATCACAAGAGCTATACATATTTCTCAGGTTCTGAAACTCCATTCATCCCGTAAAGGTCCACCAATTTTCTCACCGTTGCTCAAAATATCATTAAAATCACTAATTAACATCCAAGGCCCATCACGAATCCTTCCAATTCTTTCAATACGTTCCCATAACTCATGTCGATGATGTTGTATTGGATGACCATAAACACACGACAAGTAGAACTCCATTCCATTATATTTCACAAGCAGATCGATTAATCTTACATCTTCATAAATACTACTGACTGAGACATCTTGCTTCCAAAGGACTGCATGATGGGGATCTTGCAAGGTCTTAAACCACATGATGGGGACATTAAACAGATGGATGAGCATACACTCCAAAGGAAGCTATTTCAATTGTTGGAAATATCTAGATATTTAGTTGTCCTCGATGATGTATGGAAAAACGAAGATTGGGACCGAATAGAAGCTGTGTTTCCCCAAAAAAGAGGTGAGCTCTAATTGGATCAAAACTTCATATAACCCATTGTCTTTATTTAAAATTTCAAATGACCCGAGCAAAAAAGAATTTCTTTTTTCTTTATTTTTTCTGTCGAAATGCAATGAAAAGACAAAATAACCAAGCTCAAATCAACTTATTTACGACCCAACCACAAAAATCCGACCCGACACTTGACCCATACCGCATAAAGCGGATAAAACCGACCCAGACCGCCCATTCGTCTTCATCCTCTTCATAACGGTTCCCACGATAAAATTGAAATCAAAAATCAGTACAACTAGGGGATCCTTTACCGCTTCCTTCTGCGAATCTATGGCGCGTACAAAGTTTCCATCAATAGGAATAGATGGGAATCCTTTACCGCCGCCTTCTGCGAATCCAGCGATTGAAGCAGAAAAAAGGGTTTACGAAGAAAGGAGTTCAGACACTGAAGGATCCGAAGGTGAAGAAGAAGCTAGAGTTCCAGAGGAGGAAGGAGGTTTGGGAGAGGACAGAGACGAACAGGATGACGAACACTTGGTATGTGACTTCAAACTTGGAGAGTAACACTTGGTATTAGTGGTATTATTAGTGGTATAAATGGGAGTAATACTTGGTATAACTGGAAGCAGAAAAAGTAACACTAGTAGATAGTGGTATAACTGGGAGTAATACTTGGTATAACTGGCAGCAGAAAAAGTAACACTAGTAGATAGTGGTATAACTGGCAGCAGAAAAAGTAATACTTGGTATAACTGGAATGATAAAAACAGTAATACGTATTATCTTTATGATTTGCAGGATTATGCTGAGCCAACATGATTATTACCAGAGATGTACTTCGACCAAACCCAGTATGAGAAGAAAATTAAGCTTCCTTCAAGGTGTCACCTTAAGAAGGCAGTAGATACCTTAACTGAAAAGCTTAATGCGAGGGAGTTAAAATGGTTTCGTAAGCATCCACAGTTTAAGCATTTCTTTCACATGCGTTTGGAGACAAAGCATAAGGTTCAAGGGATGTGGATGCTATTTGTTCATGGTGCTGTTACTTTAAAGAAGCGGGAAGCTTGGTTTGTTGTGAACGGTGTTCCTATACGGTATTCACTCAGAGAACACGGTATCCTCTCTGGTTTATACTGTCATAATTATCCATCATTGGATTGGAGAAGTTTGGGCGGTTTAGAGTTTGCGAGGAGGAATTTCCCCTTAGGGTCAACCATAACCTATGAAGTTGTGGAGCATAAGTTCTTGAACATGAAACCTTGCAGTGATAGGTTGAACATGGCTGTCCTATATTTCTTAAGTTCGGTGATTATTGGGAACGAAAAGCAAGGGGAGAAAATAACCGGTAAAGGAGCACCAAGTGTAGAGCCCTTCTTTATTAGAGCGGTTAACGACCTAGGATTGTGTCGTACGTTTCCGTGGGGACGTCTTTCTTTTGAGGACAATCTGGAGAAAATGAATAAATTGTACACAAAATTTGAAGGAGAAGTCACGAGAGAGCAATGGGTTTATCCTTGTTTCACTATTCCTTTGGAGGTAAATCAGCAATTAAGAAATTGCTAATGTGTTTTGATCTTAGTTTGAAATGGCTAATGTGTTTTGTTTAAATAATTTGTAGATTCTGGCGTTTGAGACGATTCCAGATTTGAAGTTGAAGTACCGAGAGTGTAAGGAAGGTGCAAGTGCTATTTGTCCGAGGATGTGCACGACTAGATTCCAGAAGCATTCGGTGTCGGGTTTTTCACTTTCTGAGTTATATGACACACTGGGAACAACTAAGGTTAGTAATACTAATAATACTACTAGTAATACTAGAAAAACTACTAGTAATACTGGTCTTGTTAGTTAGTAATACTAGAAAAACTACTAGTAATACTGGTCTTGTTAGTTAGTAATACTAGAAATCTTGTCTTGTAAAATCTTACAGTATTTTTTGTATAATCACAGGACATACATAGTGTTTTGCGCCCAACTTCTGGTGAGCGAGCCCTTTGTGCTAAAATCTTTGATGAGGAGCTGAACAACGATCGAGATATTGATGACTACATCGTTCAAAGTTGGACGAATAGGATTTTTGGTGAGAAGAAGCGTGTGTTTCTTCAATATTCGTACGACACTGATGTCCATGCCCTAAGGAAAGCTGCGGCTGAGAAAGAGGCGGCTGCGGCTGAGAAAGAGGCGGCTGCGGCTGAGAAAGAGGCGGCTGAGGCTGAGCAAGAGGGTGAGAAAGAGGTTGATGAGCAAGACGGTGGTGAGGAAGAGGCGCCTAATGTGGAGGAAGAGCCGCAGGTGGTGTCTAATGATGAATTGGAAAAGATGAAGAAAGATATGTTCGATCTAAAGGAAGGAATGTTGAAGATGACTAAAAGTATGGAAGATGGTTTTCTACGTTTGACAAACTTGATGAGTGGGCAGGACAAAAGGCTAAAGGTAGTGGAATCATTTGTGAAGTCGCAAAGTACGTATGATAGCCATTTTGATCCTGTTAGTTACTCCGGTGGTGGTGGTACACCTGGTGGTTATGGTGGTACAACTGGTGACGGTGGTACAACTCCTTGTGACGGTGGTACAACTCCTGGTGGTGGTGATGCTGGTATTACTGATGCTGTGGAGACACCAGCTGGTGGTGGTGATGCTGCTATGACACCAATTGCTGATGTGGAGACACCAACTGGTGGTGTTGATGCTGCTATGGAGACACCAACGGCTGCTGGTGGTGATGCTGCTATGGAGACACCAACTGCTCCTCTGGAGACACCAACGGCTGCTGGTGTTGATGCTGCTGGCCAGTCAGAGCCTGTAAAAGAAGGTGAAGAAGGGGAAGAAGAGGAAGAAGGTGAAGAAGACAGTGAGAAAGAGGCGGCTGAAGAAGACAGTGAGGAAGGAGGTGAAGAAGGGAAAGAAGGTGAAGAAGGTAAGAAGGATGAAGTAGTTGGTGAAAAGAGGAAGATTAAGCCATCAGATGCAAGGAAGCATCCCTACACCACTTTGACGGAGGAAAAGAAGAAGAAGAAGAGGAAGATAGCAAAATCCACGAAAGAATGATCCAACTCTATGTGTTACAGTATTTACCAAACTCTATCTATTTATATTTGAAGTATGTGTTTCGGTTTTTAACTAGTTATGCACAAAAACTGGTAATACTATGAAAAACTGGTATAATACTACTTCTAATACTAGGTAAAACTGGTAATACTATGTATGCTGGTAAAACTGGTAATACTTCAACCCCAACTCGATCTTCACTTCTTTTGCTTCAATCATTTTTGAAATTTCTAACCCATTTCATATGATTTTGCACCATCATATTTGCAGAAACATAGTTTACTAGAGTTTCACTTATTAAAGTATATCACACTAACAATGAAAATTCAACCATTAGTATTACAAATAAAATAACCAGTATTACTTAGTTTTACAAACAGATTGTAACAAATAAAATTTCCAAATCATGCATCACTTGGGAATCCTACTTCATCACAACCACCACCACTTGGGCCAGCTACTTCAGCACCTACTTGAACCACCGCTTCGGACACCACTTGAACCGCCTTCGCCTTCTTCTTTCGTTGTTTCTCTCCTACCGATGGTAAAACTGGTAATACTATGTATGCTGGTAAAACTGGTAATATTTCAACCCCAACTCGATCTTCACTTCTTTTGCTTCAATCACATGTCATTAAAAAACTTGTTTAATCGATTCATAAAAATAGCCATATCTTCTTTAAGGATAGCGATCTCTTCATCCTTCTGTTTCAGCTCCAAACGGATTTGCCCAATGAGAAACTCATGGTTTGCCATTTCTCTCCACCTCTTCGTGTTCTCGTCAACCTCTGTCGTTAATTTTTCCACCTCTTCTTCCATAGAACGATCCCAAGGTTTCCTAAGGTGGAAGCCATCATTCTACACAGAAATACAAATGCTGATTATACTGGTAATACTAGCTAAAACCAGTAATACTAGGTTAAAAACTTGTAAAACTACTTGACAAATAACAAACAAATGCAGTGAATAAAAAATCACCTGAAATACTTGACAAGTAAAGTATCTCTTTTCGGCCAGCATCTCGTGGATTATGGGGGCACCACATGGACACTTCTTGGGGATCCCATATCCCCCATCTGCCACAGCTTCTAATTGTCGAAAAGCCTTCTTCGACCTCTTCATGTCTGCATAGTAAGGATCCATGACAACAATTGTGTTTGAAAGAAAGAAGAGAAGAGAAAGAATCGAAAGAAGAGAACGATTTCAAGGAATTGCGAGCTCGTGTGCAATGGGGAGGGAAATCGGAAAATCGGAAACCCAATCGGAGAGAAACCCAATCGGAGAATCGGAAACCCAATCGGAGAGAAACCCTAGAAATCGCGATTTGGGGAGCTCTGTTTTTTTTTTTTTGTGTCGTGTTAATTTGGGAAAAAAGGTGTTGAAGACAAAATGTTGTGTCGTGTGTGTGTGTTAATTCATAAAACACATGTGTTCAAATTATAGAACACGTGCGATTGATATAAAAACGTGTGCTTTAAATATCACATAGTAATACTGCTTTAAATATCACATAGTGTTGCAGTGTAACAAATAGAACTCATAGTGTTCCTTTTGACGATTTACCAACTTATCCAGTTCTACCTACTTAAAAAAAAAATATTTCAGTAGTCCAGTTCATTTTTGAAATTTCTAACACATTTCATATGATTGTGCACCATCATATTTGCAAAAACACATTTTACTAGAGTTTCACTTAGTAAAGTCTATCACACTAACAAAACATTCTTTAAAAGTACTATGTTGTTCTAAGGTGATTGTGGGAGAATAATCATATATATAATTTTTTTTTTAAATACTTTTGTTAAGTAAATTAACAATGAGATGTTCTTATGCCACATATAATTGAAACACATAAATAATTGAAACACACATATAAATGATCGTAACAATGAAAATTCAACCCTTAGTATTCCTTTTGACGATTTACCTACTTATCCAGTTCTACCTACTTAAAAAAAAAAAATTTCAGTAGTCCAGTTCATTTTTGAAATTTCTAACCCATTTCATATGATTTTGCACCATCATATTTGCAGAAACACATTTTACTAGAGTTTCACTTAGTAAAGTATATCACACTAACAATGAAAATTCAACCCTTAGTGTTCCTTTTGACGATTTACCTACTTATCCAGTTCTACCTACTTAAAAAAAATAAATTTCAGTAGTCCAGTTCATTTTTGAAATTTCTAACCCATTTCATATGATTTTGCACCATCATATTTGCAGAAACACATTTTACTAGAGTTTCACTTAGTAAAGTATATCACACTAACAATGAAAATTCAACTATTAGTATTACAAATAAAATAACCAGTATTACTTAGTTTTACAAATAGATTGTAACAAATAAAATTTCCAAATCATGCATCACCTGGGAATCCTACTTCATCACAACCACCACCACTTGGGCCAGCTACTTCATCACCTACTTGAACCACCGCTTCGGACACCACTTGAACTGCCTTCGCCTTCTTCTTTCGTTGTTTCTCTCCTACCGATGGCTTCCTTCTTACTTCACGTCTTCCCTTTCTGTTTTTTTTCTTCTTCGGAGGTAAAATGTTTTTTTCTTTTATATTTGCAGGAATATTCCAGTCAGAGCTATGGGGCACTAGATAAATGGTCTTGCAATACATGGAAACCCACTCGTCAACGTAATATTTTGGCGAACACAACTCATGTATCTCGATGTTATGCCCTCTCTCTTCTTCCCTCATGAGTCTGTACAATGCGGATATCGCATGGGCACAAGGATACTTGTCAATATCAAAAGTCTTGCAACTGCATGTCAAGTGTCGCAAATCCACCATATACTGCTTCCCATCCCGTCCAACCGTACTAAATTCCTTCATGTATATGTTTAGCTCAATCGCAATCAAATGAGACGCTTCCGCACATCTCTCGTGCAATATTTCATTCACCCGCGGCACTAACATCCTCCCGGTGTTTCCGTAGATAACGCTCTCCTTCATATGTTTGCTAAACCATTCGGAAATTTTCTCGACTATCGCATCTATCATAGGCAACAAGTTGTAGTGTCTTGCCTCCTCCATCACTTTGTTCAGAGACTCTACACAATTACTTGTGTCGATGTTGTGCCTTGCTCCGGGAAAATAGCACCTCGCCCATTTTTCGACCTCAACGCTACCATCTAGGTATTCGGCTACTCTAGGATATCGTCTTCTAAAATCGTCATACCTTATTACGAATTCATGCTCTGAATAAATCTGAGCAATATCCCTGAACATCTGCGCAACCACTTCTTTGTTGGCGTTCGAAACTTTTAGCCTTACATTTTGGGACAAATGGAAGATACAATACCCATGTGTAGACTCGGGGTACACCTCCTTCACCGCCTTTATGAGGCTGTTGTTTCTGTCACTCACAAATACCAGCTCTTTATGATCCTTAATAACGGTTTTAAGAGTTGTGAAAAACCAGTTCCAACTTGCATCATTTTCACCATCCGTTACAGCAAATGCAATCGGATAGGTGTGACGGTTAGGATCTTGAGCTGTAGCAATCATTAGCACACCACCGTAAGAAGTCTTCAAAAAAGTGGAATCCACAATAAGAACTTTCCTCATCGATTCAAACCCTTCAATACAAGCTCCTAGTGCGATGAATACATACTTGAACCTTCCTTCCGTATCCAACTCCACCTCTGTTTTTGTTCCAAAATTCACTTGCTCTAGCATATGCAAATAACAGTACAACTGCTTGTACATTTCTTCTGGATCACCACGCAACTCGTTAGCAGCATCATTCCTTCCCCTCCAACAGGTAGAATATGATGGTGCGACACCAAATTTTCTTTGAACCAAACCCATGAGATGTTTAGCACTTGGAGTCTGCATTATACCTGGATAGTCTTCTTTCAAAAGACCAGCAACTAATCCCGCTGTGGCACTGTTTCTATTCGCGCTGCTTGTACTAGAACTAGCCCGAGAGCATGTGTGACAGCTTTTGTATACTTGTACACGAAAGCACTCTGAATTCTTCACCTTCGTAGTTCGTAAATACCATTCACACCCTTGTCTATGTTGACGACATTTCAACACATATCTATCTCTCTCACTCTTGATTGTTGTGAAGGCAAAACAACTTTTATGCGCACCTCTCTCAACAAAAGCTTTCACTTCCTTCTTATTATTGAATTCTTGACCTTCTTTCAAATCCAAACCATCTTCCCATCTCTGACCAAACTGATCCATTCCTTCCTCATCACCTGGAATATATTCATGCTCCGTATTGTTATCCATACTCCTATCCGAAGAGTAATCCATTCCGTTATCTTCATCATCACTTGAAGATATATTTTCAAAATCGTCGCGACCATCATTATCCACTGCCTCATACTGTTCTTCCAATGGTGTTTCGTAAAGAGTAAGAGCACCATCATTGACACAACCTGTACGAACCCCTTCCTCATAATTAAAACCAACTGAACTACCTGAAACTACACTCTTCCCCTTCTCCAACTGATTCCTTCTTGAAACTAGACCTTTCTCCACATGCAATACACTTTTACATTTATTTGCATCCATCGACGTTAGATAAACATAAACGTCATCATCATCGACGATATATGATTTCCTCAAAGGTCTCGTGTCCAATGGTATGAAACTCAATTTCAGTTCTGCCGTAGATGAATTTATCCCAGCTTTCTTGCATACACTTTTCAATAACATCGAATAACTAATCTCCTCCGCAGATAAACTCTTGAACAATAGTGGGTACATGCGATCTTCTGCTGAAATCCATTCATCCCCATCTACGTTCTTTACATAATGTCCTCCGTAATCAAAATATATGCTTGTGCTCATTGTATCCTGAAAAAATGGTAAACTACGTATGCTGGTTACACTGGTAATACTGGAAATACTGGTAATACTACGTATGCTGGTTATACTGGTAATACTGGAAATACTGGTAATACTACGTATGCTGGTTATACTGGTAATACTGGAAATACTGGTAATACTACGTATGCTGGTTATACTGATTATACTGGTAACACTGGTAATACTACGTATGCTGGTTATACAAGTTATACTGGTAATATTGGTAATACTACGTATGCTGGTTATACTGATTATACTGGTAACACTGGTAATACTACGTATGCTGGTTATACAAGTAATACTGGTAATATTGGTAATACTACGTATGCTGGTTATACTGATTATACTGGTAATACTGGTAATACTACGTATGCTGGTTATACTGATTATACTGGTAATACTGGTAATACTACGTATGCTGGTTATACTGATTATACTGGTAATACTGGTAATACTACGTATGCTGGTTATACTGATTATACTGGTAATACTGGTAATACTACGTATGCTGGTTATACTGATTATACTGGTAATACTGGTAATACTACGTATGCTGGTTATACTGATTATACTGGTAATACTGGTAATACTACGTATGCTGGTTATACTGATTATGCTTACTAGTAGTACCCAGTTCTTCCAACTTGCGGATTCCCCAACTTGCATTACTATCCGAGCTACTAAAGCTGGTTATACTAAAGCTATAACATAGTAGAACGCACCTCAATTGAATTCAATGGCGGATTGGGCTTCAATTGAACAAATGTGCTTCGGATTGGGATCAATGGTGATGGTCGGATCAATGGTGATGTCGCGGACCACGGGAAGAAGAAGAAGATCCGACTGAGCTTCAATTGAACAAATGTGGAGAATCCGCCGGAGATTTTGCCGGGAATAAGAGAAGAAGAGATTGTCGTCGACGACGGGATACTCGACTACGTACGGTAAGAGATCGCGATTGGATTTTATTTTTTCTTTTTCTTTTATTTTCTAATTAATTATTAGTGAGGTTAATTTAGTAATTTCGCAGTTAAGTGAGGGTTATAGGGTTATATGAGAATTTTTTTGGTGTTGGAGGTTGGTATTGGAGAGAAAGGGTTGTATAAAAATTGGACCCGCTCTAATTGTACATACATCAAATTTAGAGAGAGAGAAGCAAGACGACACATATTGGTCATAAATGCCATTTATTCCCTAACATGAAAAGTAATTTGCAGGTTGGAAGATGCTAATTACTTCTCGCAATGAAGGTGTTGGTTTACATGCAGATCCAACATGTTTTGCTTTTTAGACCAAGAATCCTTACTCCCGATGAAAGTTGGAAGCTATGTAAGAGCATAGTATTCCCTAAAAAAGACGAAACAGGTACGCTTTTAGATATACAATTATGGTCAAGAAGCATTATTTCTTTTGCGCTTTCAGGTGTTTATATAAAACGATCTTTTGGTTTATTTTACAAATCAATCTCTGATACATCCAATCCTCTCGGACAGTCATAAATTTACGCAGCAATTTTATTTCAACACTCAACTTTTAAGATGTATTAATTGATGATTGTTTGCAGAATTTAAGGTTGATGAAGAACTAGAAGTCATGGGTAAGAAAATGGTCAAATATTGTGCAGGACTACCATTAGCCGTTAAAGTGTTGGGAGGCCTGTTAGCTAAGAAATATACAATTTCCGAGTGGAAAAGAGTATATGAGAATATTCAAACTCAGATCATAGGAACATCTGGTTTAGATGACAATAATCTCAATTCGGTTTACCGAGTATTGTCTCTGAGCTATGAAGATTTGCCAATGCAGTTAAAGCATTGCTTCCTTTACCTAGCTCATTACCCCGAAGATTACAAGATATATTTAGAGACATTGTTTCATTACTGGGCTTCAGAAGGAATAATAACATCAGTATGCGATGGACAAACCATTCTAGAAAATGGAGAAGATTATCTAGACGAACTAGTAAGGAGAAATATGGTTAATGTTGAAAAGGATTATGGCTATTGGGCTTCGAGAATGGATTACTGTCAAATGCATGACATCATGAGAGAAGTATGTTTATCTAAAGCAAAAGAAGAGAACTTTCTTCAGGTCATTAAAGTCCATACTTCCACCTCTACTATCAATGCTCACACTCCTAGTAGATCTCGCAGACTCGTTATGTATAGTGGGAATGCGTTTCATATGCAGGGACATGAAAACAATAAAAAAACCAGATCTATTGTGTGTATTGGAGTCAAGGGAAACTTGTGGAAGCAATCAATTCCAAGTTTCCGAAGTTTACCATTACTCAGGGTGTTAGATCTCATTGATGCCAGGTTTAAAGGATGGAAGTTACCTTCTAGCATTGGAGAGCTCATTCACTTGAGATTCTTGAGTTTACGCAGGGCTTGCATATCTCATTTACCTTTTTCTCTGCGGAATCTAAAGCTTTTTCTCTATTTAAACTTAAACGTAACTGGGGTAGTTCACGTGCCAAATATTTTGAAAGAGATGCTAGAGTTGAGGTACCTTTTGCTACCCTTTTTAATGGACGATAAAACAAAGTTGGAGCTGGGTGATCTTGTGAATCTGGAGATATTGTGTTTTTTCTCAACAAAACACAGTAGTGTGACGGAACTCCTCCGTATGACTAGGCTCAGGACTCTCAGTGTTAAATTTACTGGCGATTGTACTTCTGAAACTTTATCATCATCTCTCCGTGAACTAAAAAACCTCGAGAAGTTTGCTTTAGTTAATTTGGAAAAATCCCAAGTGGCTCATCATGGGGAAGATTTTGCTCTGGATTTCATTCATCTAAAGGATTTAATGTTGGCCATACATATGCCAAGGTTTCCTAATCAATATAGATTCCCTCCCAACCTTGCACACATATGTCTACGATATTGTAGGATGGAAGAGGATCCAATGCCAATTTTGGAAAAGTTGCTTCATTTGAAGTCAGTTTTATTACCAGATCATGGTTTCGTCGGGAAGAGAATGGTGTGTGCAAAAGGTGGATTCCCTCAATTATGTGATCTACGAATATCTGAGCAAGAAGAGCTGGAAGAGTGGATCGTAGAAGAAGGGTCGATGCCATGTCTTCATACCTTGACTATACATAGATGCGAAAAGTTGAAGGAGTTACCGGAGGGACTAAAGTATATAACTTCCTTAAAAGAACTGACCATTGGAAGAATGACCAGGGAGTGGACGAAGAAATTGATACCAGGTGGGGAAAATTACTACAAAGTTCAACACATTCCTAGTGTTCGATTTATCATCTGTGATGACGAATACGAAGAATAAAAAGTAGCAGGTAAATCTTTTTTTGTATTATGTCCACTTTGTTCATTTATTGGTTATGCATAGTCCTTGACGTTTGGTGTGAAAGTCACATGGACAGTCTTCAACTACATTATACATAGATCTAATATTTTTTTCTTTGTTTTCAGGTGAATCTGTGTGTGATGTAATAAGTCATTTATAATGTGTTGATGTATAATTTTTCATATATTATCTACGAAAATCATTTATATGTTGCATGCTCTCTCTCTCTCTCTCTCTCTCTCTCTCTCTCTCTCTCTCTCTCTCTCTCTCTCTCTCTCTCTCTCTCTAAGTTTGAAATATATTTTGTATATGGAACCATATTTTCTTCCATTTCTCCTTCTCTTCCTCTATTTTGTGGGCAAACTTAGAAGACTGAATATGACCGAGTCTTCTATGATTTTGATTGATTTAATTACCAGCAAAAGCGGACAAAGGTCTGACTGAACGTTGTGGATGCTTAGTCAATTTGTATAGTCGGACTTGGAGATGACAACTTTTTGATGGTGATCAGAGCCTTCAAATGGTGAGCTTCTTCGCCTAAGTATGCTTTGAGTTAGGGGATAAACTCCTTTTTTTTTTTTTTTTTTTGGCATAAACTCTTTTTGCTTTCCTTCTCAACGAAATTCATTTTATACTTCTCATCTCTTAAATCACAAGAATACTTAACACACTAAATACTTTGTTTATACTCTCTCTTTCTATGAGTTTATTTAACACTATTTGATTTTTTCTCTAACTGTAATTTTATACGAAATATATATATATATACACTAAAATATTTGGATATAATTAAATATTAATGAATTTAGACACCTTAATTTTAAATCGAACAATTCTTTAAAATAGCATTAAACCAAGTTTTCTAGTCACAAATATCATAAGCTTCTTACATGTTTCACTAAAATGTTACTAAAATAACTTTAACTTTAATTTTAACCAACCAAAATAATGTTTAGATTTGAAATTGATTTTCAGCGATTTTTGAATGACTTGTGTTTAGGGGTTTTTTCGTCCTCTGATGAAACAAATCTCTTGCACAAGTAACAGTACGCCAGAGCCCGGAAAACACGGTGGTGGAGTGTTTTCCGAAGACTCTTTGATGCTCAAGTTAGCAAAGGAGAGAGAAAGAGAAAAAGACCATGTTTTTGGTGCCGGGTCCGGAAAGAATCGAGAAACGGGAAAAATGAGTTAAGTGACTTTGGGCCCGAAAGAATGATGGATCCACAAAGTATTTGTTGATTTGGTGGACTATATCAGATAAGAACAAGAATAAATGTAAATGGCCGAGAATAGATTACCGGAAAAGTGGTCGGAATTGTTATGGGTTCTACCCCGGAAGTGATGAATGACAAAGTGTTATTTATTCGAGTATTTGCAAAATGAAATATATAATGTAGTATTGAATATCTATGAAGTCCTCTCCCTTTCTTTCATGGAGAGAAGGGAGTATTTATAGAGAATACATGGCCCGAATAGTATTATGGGTGGTATATCAATGTGTTGGGACGGGTTTTGGGGTACTCAAATGCCTTTTTGTCGTATTTGGCCTGCTATCAAATGGCTCTATCCGATTACGTAATGTTCATACATTTCTCGGCGGATCTCATGTTAACGGGTCATGATGCCCATACTTCGCTCTTCCCTGTCTTACTGATCATTCTCTTTCACTTATTCACATGTCGAAATAACAAGTTATGGGCTTTTATTTGAGATTGGGCGTGAGTATATTGAATATGGTTGAATATCTAAGAATGGAAGGAAATTGAAATGGATAACCCCGCGTATAATAAGTTATCATTTACCTTTCTCGATACTCGTTTGAAGGAGTATCGGGTTATCGTTACTCACCTTCCCGGGTATTGCTACATGTTATTCATATATATTTACCTTTCCAGGCATGATTGCCTGGTTTATATTAAATGTTTGACGGGGAGTAGAACTATTCCAATTGAATCACTCAGCTCCCTACTACTGCACTCTCCAGATGATATGGAACGAGTTGGCGAGCTCAGGAAAAAGTGACTCTTATTCTGTTTCAGACCACTCATTTCCTTACTTTCCACCCCCGCGGCTCGAGTCAGTGGTCTTGGGAAAAGATGGCTGCATATATAACATGTCCTAGACTGTCTTATGGTTCGACCACTTAGCCTCCTAACTGCACCCCCTCTTAGTGATGTGCTCCGCATTCTACTATATTACATGTGGCTCTGTGTGATTCGCCTTTCCCATAGGGAGTTATTGATCCCCAATATAGTTTACTCCACACTGCACGAGTTCGAGCTCGTGGAGTAGATGTTATACTCTTAGAAAATAAATATTCTTTTGCCAAGAAATCATGTAACATTCTGTGAACATTCTGGGTGGGAGGGGACCTGAGACTGTGGGTCTGGAAGGTCGGGACCTGAGTCCATGGGACCTGGGACCGTAGGTCTATGATGCTCTTTCCTTATAAGGCAGGGGACACACCGTTTTGTAAAACTTGAAGTCTTGAAACTTCAAACTAAACCTGTTAGCCTTGAGGGGAAATCACCTCTTGCCCGTGGTGACAGGAGTGTACCTCTCACCGAGGGGATGCTCTCCCTTAACGATTTAACGAACAAGATAATGCCTCCCCCATCTTGGCTAGGGGACATAGTCATTACGCACTGGGAGTGTTCCTTTCCTTATAAGAGAGAGTGAGTCCTCTTTATGAAAATAGATGGAGCACTATTAGGTAACGAGAACATTTCTATACCCCACAAAGAAAAGCTCGAATCTTATTTCGTTTGGCCAGGGTGCGACCGCTACGTAAAACTTGAAGGTATGCAACTTCAAAATTGTTTATATATTAAAATGCAATAAATCATGTATGTAAGGTGTTGTCAAATCTTAAAAGGTCACTGGCATACATATTAACAAACTGATGCATGTGAGTCCTTTAACTTCACGTAATTTTTTTATTTCTCTATTTTTTCAGTCTCTTATACTTATCTACGCTAATGCTTGTTCATATCTTCACTGAACATGAAGATTGGAGACATCGTCTATTGTCCAAAGAATGTTGAAATGCGCAATATTTCGGATTGGTTGATTGATGAGCTGAAATACAAGAAGCCACTAGTAGGCATCTTTACCATGGAATATCATTTTTGTGTATGATGTAAAATAATGGCTAACTCGGGAATAATGTCGACTAGACAAACATGATTTAGAAAAGAAAAAAAACATATTGTTTAATTCTTACAACAAAGTTCATTTGTATTATTAATGTATCAAAAGATTCATCTAGTCCCGATGAAAATTCATTTTCTTCTCAAGGTTAGTTGGCAGTCAAACACATATGATCTGTTTGCAATTTTTTTTTTTTTTTTTTTTTTTTTTTGCAATGGTACACAAAAGTATCTGTTTGCAATTGTACACAAAAGTAATTGAAGATTTACTGTGAATGTTGCTACTTTCTCATTAGTTTTTCAGCATTTGAACAATCATGGAGATATTCTACCATCTCACAAGATGTAGATGTATTCCTTCTCCTCACTCCCTTTATGTGTACACGAGTATATATCCAAACATCATGTTGCTATTTTCATTTCTGTTTGAGGAGATTGTACGGAAACTTGTGCATGAAGACACTTAATGGAGTTAATTCCTATGTTTTTTGGTTATTCGAGTTCAAGACGTTTTTTCTTGCTATAATACAAATCTACATGCATTTTTTTTTTTTTTTAATTTATTTCAGGGACAAATTCATGATTAAAGCACATTGTTTGTGTTATCTGATTAGGGATCGATATAGAAACTTTCTTGCAAGTCTCATGTTTATAAAAATTGCAGAACATACGAAAAGGATGGATGGTTTTTCTGTCACTGCGATAGAAGAAAACTTGAATGGTAGATGATGATCTATTTTGTATCTAGACGTCCTTTGGTTCAAACAAAAGCATTTTCATGTGGATTTTCTTTAATTAGTTTTGCAAGTCCACGATTCAGATATATGTATTATATCAAAAAGATATAAATTGGAAGATGATTTTGAATCAAAGAATTGATGAAGTCTCTCATATGACTCTAAACATATTTAAAACTTAAATACACAACTACATACAACAAATACTAAACTCCAAGACATATTTTACAATGAAAACAACTATTAAACAAATTACAAAAAGCCTTGAATCATATGACATATTTTACATGTATGTAAAACCACTATAAAGAACTCTAAACTCCAAGAAAAAAAAGAAGAACAACCATAGATCACCTAATGCGACAAATATCTAGTTATCTTTTTTTTTTGAATTGAATGTAAAATTTATTCAACCAAAAAATATTATTACAAATGATGTACTAAGAGTTTAGAGATGAATTAACTTGAATAAATTGAATAAGAATTAAAGAGAAGCGCAGATTTTTACGGCGGACGAGTTGAGAACCACAACGTCATTCCCTCATCGTATGACCGATCTCCTGTGTTTCGAATTGAAGTAATACGTTTGCGTACATTTTTGTCGATGAGCTTAATAAGTCGACTAGAGGGAAGAGAGGGCTCCCCATGCTTACGACAGTTTCTTTCCCGCCATATGTGGTAAAGCGTAGCTTGAAATACGTACCGAAGTAGAAACAAATTCATCCAATCTCGAGACAAGATCATGGAGACATGCGATGATGCTGTCCCAATTCGTTGTGTATCCGCTTCCTAAGATCCCTCGCACAAGATTATCCCAGATTTCTGATGAAAACTGACATTCAAAGAAGAGATGGCTTCGTGTTTCCTCCATAGTTTCACATAGTATACAGTCAGAACTCTGCCCCGTGTTCCAACTTTTAGTACGATCTCCCATTGATAACATGTTCTTTATCGCTAGCCATGAAAAGAATGAATACTTCGGAGTGGCCTTGGCAAACCAAATTCCCTTATACCAGTCGATGGCTTGACTTCTCTAATCAGATTCCACGTGCCTCGAGTTGTGAATTTGTTTTTATACTTGTTCTCCCCAAATAGCCACATCGATACGTCTTCTTCATCTTGTCGATTCTACCGCAAACTTCAATTTCGTCTTTGATATTGTTGAGTATCTCAACTCGATGGCCCGACGGCGATGGGATTCCAGAACAGTCGCTACCATAGAGTGAGCTGATATTCCGAGATCAATGCTTCCACGATCTCCCGTAACATCTCGAAGACTTCCCATTTTCGACCAGTTATCAAACCGAAAAGAAGTGGAGACTCCATTCCGAATTTCGACCTTATGTAGCGTTTTTGCAGCATCTCGATTTTTACGCAACTTTCACCACATCCAAGAGCCCATGTTTGAACGTTCTTTCACTTCCCAGAATGTACTATTGCGCACCAAAATAGCCTTGACCCATTTCACCCACAGCGACGATTGAGGTGATAGAATTCTCCACACGAGCTTTAGACAACTAACTTGCTTGCGGTTTTTAGAGATTGAATTCTCAATCCTCCTTCTTCCTTCGGGAAACATATCTCACTCCACCCTATTTTTGCTTTCTTCGCATTGAGTTCAGGCCCCGACCACAAGAATGCCGCACATAACTTCTCTATCTCCTTTATACATCCACTTGGTAATCTAAAAGCTTGTATCCAAAAATTCGTCAAACTTGTAATAACTGATTTCAGAAGTTGTAAGCGACCTGCGTAAGATAGATATCTAGCATTGCAATGGAGATTTGCTACTCAGCATTGCAAAAAGAATACGCTGCACCTCCTCCGCTGCTACTTCCTTGGTGAGCATATTCCGTTCAGCCTCCGAACAGCTATAATCGAGAAGAGTTTGTAAGCTGTCCACCGAAATTCCATTATAATCATTTGGCTGATGAGATAGAAATTCTTTGAAAAATCTCACCGCCTCCTGTTTGATCCCATCTCCATCGGAAATCACTTCCCCATCTCCATTCTCTATTTCTCGAATTGTGTTCTTCATCTTCCTCATCTGACATAAATTATGATAGTATTTGTTGTTTTGATCACCTACATTTAGCCAATGAACCTTCGCCTTTTGTTTAAGAAACCCCTCTTCTAAGTCCGCCAATCTTTGCTATTTTTCAAACGACTCAGCCTCGGCTGTTATCTTCTCCGAGGATGGATCCGATAAAGTAGCTACTTGTCTTTCGCACAGCTAATCGTGAGCTTTCTTAGCTCGTCTCGATAAATCTCCAAGTTTTTCTTTACCCAACGACCTCATCAATGGCTTCAAAGCTTTAAGCTTTTTTGAAAATATGTATATTGCTGAAGTAGAGACAAAAAGATGGTTATCGTATTACGACTTATATATATTATAAAAACAATGATAGCTAGAATATACATGCATATATTTATGATTTATTTTTCATTTGCAATATTTTTTAATTTGTTTCATGTTAAGTGGTATCTTATTTTGTTTTGGTATATACTTTGTTTAGGTCATACCATAAGCATATACATGTACATGGTAGTTTTAGAGCGATTATGGTTATTTCCGAAAACTTTTCGCAAAAATCTGTAATGTCTGGGTAATATGGAGCTAGGAAAAAACAACGATAACAAGTAAAAAAAAAAACCATGTAGAAAATTATTACACAGATATTTGGTAGCCCAACTAATTACTTACTATAACCTTGCATGTATAAAACATAAATATCTCCTATCACTTCGGATCGAGATTGCACAGATTTTTTTTAATAGAATCATTCTTCTACAAAAGGTCACTTTCATAGTGTTTCAAGTCAACTAAATTGGTTGAGATGATAGTATTTAGTAGGGCTACCAAATATTTCCAAAATTAAACAGGATTTCTCGATTTTTTTTTTTTTAATAGATAATATTGGGAACGCATTTTTCTTTTTTCGCGTTCACATTGAACTACTAACATAAATACTTTTATTCCATACCCCTCTTTTTAGAGTTTGTAACTTTGGGACAATTGTCAACTTTTTCGGTTTGATCGGAGAAATAAATCCGTATGAATACTTTGTTCTTAGTTTCTATATATATATAGATTTTTTTTTTTTTGTTTAAACGTATCATGGTTTTATGCGTGATTATTACGAATATTGTTGACAATTCAGTTCCAATTGTTTGTTGATAGAAATGGAAAATATTTTCCAACCATATCAAATCCATAAATAACTAATCGTAAACCAAGTTGAACCTTTCTAAAAAAAAAAATAAACCAAATTTCTTCGCAAAACTTTTATAATGAAAACATAAATATATTGAGAATAGCTAAAGAAAAACAAATAAGCTATATAGGCACGCCATAATCTAGAAAAGAAACATGGTTTCGCTAATTAACACAAAAGCAAAGAGTTTAAATACATACAAAGTGCATAATTGGATCAAAAATATGGGAAGCAAGCATTATAGTCACACTAATAATAATATTACACGCACACACATAGAGATCTTTAGAGGAAGTGAGAAAATGTACTGTTCATGAGAAAATTAGCCATAAGGCGATGAGTCTTCTGTGTTGGATGAAATGAGTCCCAAAACACATACTTATCAGCATTTGTACATGTGAATGGGTTATTCCTTTGGCAACTATATCCCATCTCGAACATCCCGGTGGCGCAGCAAGCCGCTGCCGCAACCTCAAACCCGAAAGAGGAAGGGTTCTTGATGATTCGCATAAATGGTTCATAGGGATTTGAGAAAACGAGGATGGAACCAGGAAGCTCTTTGCTCAACTTCTCAACAAGCTTCTCAAGCTTGCCGTTGAACTGGACCGCAATGTCGTTGAAGCGTCCAACGCACTCACCTCCCGTGCCAATGTTAGTGGCTCTCTCTAAAGGCATGCACCCCATTGGAGGCAATCCACCTAGTGAGATCTTCCTAGCACCAAGCCCGTACAACTTCTTCACAAAGTCTTTGGCTATTCCAGCTAGGAAATCTTGGTAAAGACCGACCGAGTATTGAGAAGAACGGCCTGGGAAGGCGAAGTAGTTCTCGAGGAAATCGTTGGTCCCTACGCTTATAAGGTAGAGAGAGTTGGTTATGGTCTCTGTGGCTCGGTCTCTTCCTTGGTATGCTTTTAGTTTTGTTTGGTATTCTTTGTAGTATTCGAGTTGTTTCCATAGAGGTAGTACCGACTAGAATCGCCATCATCAATGGAATGTAATTAATAAATTGTAGGGAAAATATCCAAATATAACATCTTCTATTCAATAACACTACCGAAAATTGTTATTTATCAAAATCTTATCTACAGAAGAAATTATTTTATATGAAAAAAAAAGATTTATCTGTTTGTATTAGGTGTTACTTTTTTAAATAAAAATTATACTCCCTCTTTCTTAATAAATAAATGATTCATAGAAATGAATATATTGTATTTCCTATGTAAAATGTGTGTAACATTTCATATTTTCTCCATATTAATTAGAGTTAAAATAAATAAAATAACTAATACTGTTTGATGATAGAATAAAGGTATATTAGGTGTTGTAAAAAGTTTCTTAATTTGTATGCATAATCTTAAACATCTACAAAAACAAAGACAAGTTATCCAAAATAATATNGATTTGTTAAAATTATTTTTATTTGTTATTTTTTCTTATAAATATTATTTATATTCTATCTCATGAATCATAAATGTCTATAAAGACGTGTAACATACCAAATAGTAGATGACATAAATACAAGGGAAAGAAAAGTCCGTACCAGAACATCAGAAGTGGCGTTGTCATAGCCTGTAGCAGCAGAAGCAAAGGTGACACCAGTTGCAAAATCTGAAATGTTGTAAGAAGGATCCAAGTATGCCGGAATTAATGGTTTAAGCCCTACGGCTTCCGACATAAAATCCGTCGCGATCTTTCCGTTACAAAATCGACCGGTCGGCTTCCCACCAACAAAGTCCCTTCCGTATGGCTCAAAGTTGCTTCTCGCGATCGTTGGGATATAATTGTTGTTCCCGGCATCAACGGTTGAGTCGCCAAAAACGATGATCGCTGGTATTTTACCGGCGATTGTTACGGCCGGCCACATAGTTATCATGAGAAAGAGAAGTGTGAAGAGACTTTTGAGGTGTCCCATAATGTTTTGGGAATTGTGGTTTTGATTGTGATAGTGTGATTCCATGAGCTGTCTCTCTTTATAAGAAAACATGAGTGTTTGAAAAATATGGTTTCATTGAATAAAGAGAGGTTTGTTGTGTGTTTCAATTAATGCTGAGAAATTCTGGTGAGACATTATTATTTTCAGCACGATTTGTTGTTTGGTCGTTTGCCGCTCAATCAATACTACTCTTTTACCGTTGGACTTCTTTCGCTATTCACTCTCTAGATTTTCTTAGTTATATGGTTAGGTTTATGCCCAAATTGGAAATTTTGATTAATTTATTCTGAAGTTAGGTTTCAGTTTATGAAATGAATGATCTGTCGACCCTAAATGATATATTTATAGTGGATTAGGGTCTACATAACTCATCCCATCAAATCGAGTTGGTTCATTATATAAAAACTTTCTAGATAATGTTTTGGGTTTTAAAAGAAAAAAAAAAGAAAATATAAAGTTTCTGACCAACCAACTCATGTTCGTTTAAAGATTTACTAGATTCTAATTCGCACACCCGTGCGGGATAATATTGTTTGTAGACTAAATTTTAAAATATATAAAAGATGAAATGAAAAATTAAAATCTAATGTAAGTATTATTGATTCAAATATGTTGAATTTGTAATTCTTAAGTTTTTAAGTTTTTAGTGAGAGGATAATATTTTGTTGATTTGTTATGCAATATGTGTTTTGATGTTTATACCTGATAGTGGACTTTGTACGGTCCGCACAATTGCCCACTGTGCACAATGCCACAATCTAATGGCATGTCATTGCAACACTTAGGGATCGAATCCACAGGGAAATAAGAACGACTCACTAAGAATACAAGACATTATCTAATCTAAGCGAATTGAGTTATGGTTTTGTTCGAATAAGTGAAACATACAGAAATTTAATAAGTGACATGACACAATTTCAATTCCAATAAACGAGAAGCAAAGTAATCAAGAGAACGTTTAATATCGATTTAAACAAACAAATTCTCGGGAAAAGTTAACGACTCGGGTGATCCTTTAATCTATTCAAAATGCTCAAACATTCGACTAAATACCTCCTTAGGCCTTAGAACACTATTAAAGATTAATCCACGTCCATGATATTAACCCTTTTCTTAGTCATAAACCGTCATAAACGTCTGTTCGCGATTCTATGACTAACAAGCAATGAACACAAGTCTAAATAGCCACAATTCACCTTAGACTACAACTTCCGTTGGCTAAGATATGAAAAGCACTCACTGAGTTCGTCAAGACTTTCATCAAACACCTTCCGGGTGATGAAACTCCCAAGGTTCTAGATCAACTAGATCAAGGCCAATCTAGCATTAAGAACAATTAATGAGAAAGGATTTCAAGTAATCTAACTCCTAAACATTAAGAACAAACCTAGAATCACCCTAATCCACTTCTGAAACGACCACACTCTTTTTTTTTTTTTTTTTTTTTTAAAAAAGAAATAATTAAACAACACAAAAACAAGTTCTACAGCTTACACAAGCTAACGGTTTTATCACAGTAAAAGCAACAACAACAAAACCCCGGGTCCTAATCATCCCCTCTTCACTGCCTCGATTCCACGATCACGCCTTATCTTTACCTGCATCGACAAAAGTGATGCATCAACATTTGGCTAACCAAATGCTGAGTGAGATTGATCCTCCCAACAACAGGCTAACAACAAGCACAACAATCAGCAATTAACAATACGAAGAATTAATTAACACCAATTAAAACTTCCAGCACAATTAGTAATTCAACTCCATGAAAAACTAACCCAACGCCTAGCAATTCTACTCCAAGAAAAGCTAAAACACACAGCCTGAAAAGTAAACACACAACACGCTTTCAAGGCACAACCAACAACTGGTATCGATCGATACACCCCTGGTATCGATCGATACACCCCTGGTATCGATCGATACCCAAACAATACAAGTCTCCCGACAAGGGACTGGTATCGACCGATACACCCCTGGCATCGATCGATACTAAAACACAAGTCTACTGACAGGAGACTGGTATCGACCGATACACCCCTAGTATCGATCGATACTCCCCTGCAACTCACAACCTTCACGCGAATTCTAACCAAGAACGCCACAAACTCATCAATCAAACTTCACACAAGCTTAATTGCTAACCTTTGGTCACAACTCACCTTAGATAGGATGAATCTAGCTCTAGAATGACTTCCCCGAGCTCAAGATCGACCTCCCTCTTACGCCAAAACCAAGGTTTTCCAACCTCTTCTTCAAGCTTCTCCCCAAGCTCAAACCCTCTTGATCTCGCAAGATCCAAGCTTCACCAAGCTCTTCCTTCCCTTTCTCTCTCTCTCTCTCTCTCTCTCTCTCTCTCTCTCTCTCTCTCTCTCTCTCTCTCTCTCTCTCTCTCTCACGCAAGACCAACTTCTTTTTCCCTGAAAATGTTCATCCTTCCGCGTAAGAAGAGAAGAAGAAGATAATAAGGAACTTTCCTTTCCAAAACGATTAAGACACCCCGCACGGTATCGATCGATACAGGATGGTATCGATCGATGCACCCCGGACTGGTATCGACCGATACTCACCTAATATCGATCGATACTACCCCCGGAACAAACCCGAATTAATTAATTCACCATAATAATCAATTTTTCCGGAACGCGGGCGTTACAATTCTCCCCCACTAACATGGATTCGACCTCGAATCTTCGTTACCGTTCATCTCCCATGAACCTTAATCGTCGCAACGATTACATAAACCTTGGCCAACCCGGCCATCTCAACACTCACACGAGGTCCAAAACCAACCTCCGAGGTTTCCCACTCAGTGCCTATGCTTATGACACCGCGGCATCATATGTACGTATTGCTCAAACATAAGCCAACCCCATCACTCAAGACACCGCAGCATCTCTGAGTTCCGAGCATCAGCCATATCCCGCAGGATATTCACCATACCTCGCAAGGTATCATCCATACCACATCACCCAAGACGCCGCAGCATCTCCGAGTTCTGGGTATCTGCCATACCACTCCACTCGGTAATATAACCTGCAAGAGTCTCGATACCCCATACCACTCAATTCTAGGGAATATATCCTACGTCTAGGATATACTCCTTACGAATCCACGGTATCACGTATCACTCTAGGCTATAAACCTTCCGAGTCTGGGTACATCGCCAATCACACTCTCAAGACACACAGTCCTGCGAGCTATCGGCACCAGAGGAACCAGTCCTCTCAATGAGCAATAAGTCACACATCTATAAGCATCTCGACTGAACTACCTCCCGTGATCCGTGTAAATCCTCGCAAGGTAACACCGGCATCACCCTGATTCCATACCCGGAATATCTGCCGTGCATAACCAATAACCAGGTCATCGCATCGCCCTTGCGCACCCTCCAGTGTCGGCTCGCTTTAGAGAAACTTGTCAAGACAACTATGACTAGGCTAGCTCTAACACCCAACAACTCTCTGCAGTAGGTCGTCAATACAAACGTAATAAAACAAACAAGTACCATACGCCTGCAATCCGTCCCACCACACAGGATCGCTAAGTGAAATAACCCAGTCCCGTCACTTGACTCATTTATCCGAACAAGCTTAACTGAGAACACGCAACGCTCACCACTGCAATAAGAACATCCATCTTATTACTCTTTTGCATTAACGCTTTTTACCCCAACGTAATGCGAAACCGTGACTCCCAAAGTCACCAATAATAAGAAATACTCATCTTATTATACATCATAATGTAACATCGTTCCACACAACGGAAATACAAAATGAAACACACAAAGCANCCCGGTCCCATCACTTGACTCATTTATCCGAACAAGCTTAACTGAAACACGCAACGCTCACAACAGCAATAAGAACACCCATCTTATTACTCTCTTGCATTAGCGCTTTTTACCCCAAACGCAATGCGAAACCGTGACTCCCAAGTCACCAATAATAAGAAATACTCATCTTATTATACATCATAATGTAACATCGTTCCACACAACGGAAATACAAAATGAAACACACAAAGCATACAACCCAAACTGGAACCTCTCGATGGAACTCAAGCCGCAGCTTGCTTCTGGAACCACTTCCGGAACCTCGCTTCCATCCTAGCCTCTGGCTCCCAAGTTTCCTCCTGTACCCCGTCACAGTCCCATAGAACTTGCATCATCGGAATCTTCTTCCGACGAAGCTCCTTGACCCTCCGCTCGAGAACTCTCAAATGTCTCGCCTCAACGGTCATATTGGGCTGGAGATCTGACGGAATCTCAGCCAATACCTCGTCACCCCTATACAAACACTTCTTCAGCATCGACACATGGAAGACCTTATGAAATGCTTGCATAGCCGCGGGTAACTCCAACCGATACGCTACCGGTCCAACACGCTCCACAATCCGGAACGGCCCCATATACCTCGGACTCAACTTAGTCGCAGTAATGGACCTGTTCGGACCTCTCAGTAAAGCCATCTTGAGATACACACTATCTCCCACCTCAAACACCAGTTCTTTCCGCCTCTTATCGGCATAACTCTTTTGCCGATCCTGGGCCTCTTTCATGTTCAGCTTCAAAACCCGGATCTTCTCCGTGGTTTCCTGAACAAAACTCGCACCCAAAGTGCTCCTCTCCCCCACTTGTGTCCAACACAAGGGGGTACGACATGGCCTCCCATACAGAGCCTCATATGGAGCCATCCCAATACTCGCCTGGTAGCTATTGTTATACGCAAACTCTACCAAGCTCAAGTGATCCACCCAGTGACCACCCCGATCCAGCACGCACATCCTCAACAAATCCTCTAGAGTCTGGATGGTCCGCTCGGACTGCCCATCTGTCTGAGGATGATACGCCGTGCTCAAGTGCACTTTCGTGCCCATCTCCGCCTGAAACGCCTTCCAGAACTCCGATGTGAACTTAGGATCCCGATCCGAGACAATGCTCACCGGCACTCCATACAGTCTCACAATCTCCTGCACGTACTTCCTAGCCAAATTTGCTGCCCCATCGGCCTTCTTAATGGCCAGAAAACGCGCACACTTGGTCAATCGATCAACGATGACCCAAACAGCATCCTTGGTCTGAGAAACTGGTAAACCCACCACGAAATCCATCGTGATCATATCCCACTTCCACTCTGGAATGGGTAAACTCCGCAACAAACCACTCGGGACCTGGTGCTCCGCCTTCACTAACTGGCACACGTTGCACGACGCAACCCAGTTAGCAACATCCTTCTTCATCCCGACCCAATGATAATAGCGCTTGAGATCGCGGTACATCTTAGTCGCTCCTGGATGAATCGCGAACATACTCGAATGAGCCTCACTCAGGATCTCTCGTCGCAAATCCTCATCCAAAGGTACGCATACCCTCCCACTAACAAGGATAGTGCCGTTCGCAGATACCTGATACTCAGAACCCTCCGCTCTCGAAGCCTTAACCAAACCCTCATCTTTTTCCTGAGCCACCCGAACTCTGCTCAAAAGATCCGCCTGGTTAGCCGCCTCTAAGCCCAAAGGTTCCTGAGATACAACACATAAGCGCAATGTGCTAATCTCGCTCACCAAAGACTCAACCTCGAGCTCCCGAGCCAAAGCCACCCGCTTCCGACTCAACGCATCCGCAACCAGATTAGCCTTACCAGGATGGTAAGCTATCTCCAGATCATAATCGGCCACTAGCTCCATCCAGCGCCTCTGCCTCAAATTCAACTCAGGCTGAGTGAAAATGTACTTCAAGCTCTTATGATATGTGAACACCTGCACCTTTCCGCCATAAAGATAAGATCTCCAAATCTTTAAAGCGAAAACTACTGCAGCCATCTCCAGGTCATGGGTGGGGTAGTTGCCCTCATGTTTCCGCAGCTGCCGCGAAGCATAGGCAATAACCTTCCCCCGCTGCATCAACACACAGCCAAGACCCACTCCTGACGCATCGGTGTACACCACGTAAGGCTCGCCCGACTCAGGCAACGTCAATACTGGAGTACTGGTCAACATGGCCTTCAGTTCCGCGAAACTCTCCTCACACACCGAGGACCACACGAAAGGAACATCCTTTCCCGTCAGCTTCGTCATAGGCTTCGCCAGACTCGCGAAACCCTTGACGAACCGCCGATAATACCCTGCCAACCCGAGAAAACTCCGAATCTCAGTCGCATTCCTCGGCCTCGGCCAAGTACTAATGGTATGGATCTTCTCCGGATCTACCGACACTCCCTCCGCAGAGACAATGTGACCCAGAAAACCGATCTCCCGCTGCCAGAAGCTACACTTACTCAACTTAGCAAATAACTTCTGTTCCCGCAGCTTCAAAAGAACCACACGCATATGCACCTCATGCTCCTCCCGGCTCCTCGAATACACCAAGATATCATCGATAAAGATGATCACGAACTCATCTAGATACTCCTGGAAAACGCTGTTCATCAATCTCATAAATGCAGCCGGTGCATTCGTCAACCCAAATGGCATCACCACAAACTCGTAGTGGCCATAACGAGATCTGAAAGCCGTCTTCCGGATATCTACCTCATCAATGGGAATATGATGATATCCCGACGCCAAGTCAATCTTGGAGAACCAAGTAGCCCCTCTCAACTGATCCAACAACTCATCAATCCGAGGAAGAGGACACATGTTCTTCACTGTGACTCGGTTAAGTCCCCGGTAGTCAATACACAACCGAAAACTCCCGTCCTTCTTCTTCACGAACAACACCGGTGCTCCCCACGGTGAAGAACTCGGGCGAATAAACCCCTTACTCAACAATTCCGCCAGCTGCTTCTTCAGCTCTGCCATCTCTGCTGGAGCCATCCTGTAAGGAGCCTTGGATATCGGTGCCGTCCCTGGTTCCAACTCGATCGTGAAAGGATCCGACCTAGACGGTGGCAACCCCTGCAACGACTGGAACACATCCTGGAACTCACGAACCACACGAATATCCTGAACCCTAGCCTCTCCGACGGCCTCCGGCAAGGAAATGGTAGCCAAATACGCCTCGCAACCCCTCTCGATCAGACGCTCCGCGTGCACAACCGAGATCACGAGACTCCCGGAAGTCGGTCTCACACCCTGATACACCATCTTCCCTTTCCCTCGGTCGAACTCGACTCGCCCTCGGTGACAGTCAAGATGCGCTCTGAACTTCCCGAGCCAATCCATGCCCAAGATGACATCGTACAGCTCCACTGAGCAGATAATCAAATCGGCAGGCATGGACTCTCCTGCTACCTGAACATCCACATCTCGCACCCGACCGTGAATTCTCAGGAGCTTCCCTCCGGCAACCTCCACGAAACCCAAACTCACACCGGGCTCGCTTCGAAGATTAGCCTTCTCGGCCAACCCCGGGGAAACAAAGCAATGCGATGCTCCCGTGTCAAACAACACATGACACTCTACACCCCCAACACACAAGGTCCCTGCACATATACATGTGCCGCGAACCTTAACACCCCGAAAAGCACGACATTCCCCAACACAGAATTATACTTAGATGAGTTTAAGCAAAATACATGTGATCGGCCTGGAACTCGGCTCTCCGGACTCGGTGATGGAGTACACTCGAGGCGCTGATGCCACCCGCCTGATGGGCTGCACCACCGTGGTCTCACTCTATCGCAACTGGGGACACTGAGGCCTGATGTGCCCCGCCTCCTTGCAGTGATAACACACTCGAGAATCCACTCGCACTCCGCCCTTCTGAGGACAGCTCGCCACTCGGTGATCCATGCTCTCACATCCAAAGCAACCCGGACCACCCCGACTACCCCTCGAAGCGCTCTCCCGCTTCCGCTTCTGTCCTTGCATCGGCTTACTGCCTCTGCTCGGACCGGACTGCTGCTGTACAGATCTCGCCTGAAAACTCGGTGTAACCGCTACCACCTCCTCCTTCAGACCCTCCTCAAGCAAAGCTGCAGTCTCAACCAACTCATCAACCGTGCAAAAAGCCCTCACCATGCAACGGTTCCTCAAGTCAACCCGAAGACCCATCAGGAATCTCTGCACACGGGCCGACTCACTCTCAACCGCTCGTCTAACATAAGACCCGAGCCGGTTGAACTTCACCTCATACTCGCGTACCGACCGATCCCCCTGAGTCAAACTCGCAAACCTCGACTCTATCCGGCTGAACGCTTCCTGAGGGAAGTACTTGGAGTTAAACTCCTCCACGAAATCCGCCCAAGCCATCGCGGCCTGAACTCTCCGTGCTGCCACACCCCTCCACCAGAGATGCGCATCACCCTCCAGATAATGGACCGCAATATCCACTTGGTATCCCGCGGGACACCTACTCGAGAGGAAATTCCTCTATACCCTCCTCAGCCATGCATCCGCGTCCTCAGGATAAGCACCTCCAGAGAAGAACCCCGTGCCAATCCTCTGCATCTGCTCCATCATCCTAAGGTAGGATGGGAGCTCCTCAGCAACCGCAGCTGCCACCTGAGGCTGAGCCTCCACAACTACCGGAACCCCAGGAGCCTGAGCCGGTACCCTCTCTGGTAACCGCTCCAACAACCTCGTCAAAAGATCCGCTATGCGATCATCTCGGGCCCGAGCATCACCCGCTGCTACCCCCGCAGCACCCGCTGGAACACCAGCCACACTGGCGC
>PKMM01011803.1:50734-114014 GCA_002933915.1 Eutrema heterophyllum
AACGCCACAAACTCATCAATCAAACTTCACACAAGCTTAATTGCTAACCTTTGGTCACAACTCACCTTAGATAGGATGGATCTAGCTCTAGAATGACTTCCCCGAGCTCAAGATCGACCTCCCTCTCACGCCAAAACCAAGGTCTTCCAACCTCTTCTTCAAGCTTCTCCCCAAGCTCAAACCCTCTTGATCTCGCAAGATCCAAGCTTCACCAAGCTCTTCCTTCCCTTTCTCTCTCTCTCTCTCTCTCTCTCTCTCTCTCACGCAAGACCAACTTCTTTTTCCCAGAAAAGGTTCATCCTTCCGCGTAAGAAGAGAAGAAGAAGATAATAAGGAACTTTCCTTTCCAAAACGATTAAGACACCCCGCACGGTATCGATCGATGCACCCCGGACTGGTATCGACCGATACTCACCTAGTATCGATCGATACTCACCTAGTATCGATCGATACTACCCCCGGAACAAACCCGAATTAATTAATTCACCCCAATAATCAATTCTTCCGGAACGCGGGCGTTACAATTTCACTCAAGAACCCTAAAGGAACTACTCACACATGATCATATCGAAAATATAAACCATACAAAGGAAAGCCATAAGCAAAATAAGAAGAAAAGTAGAAGAGGATTCAAGAAAACTTCACTAGATCTTCTTAGGATTACAAATCTTTAAATCAAGAACAAGGTTTGTTCTCTAGAATTTTTGTTAAAAGTCATCAAACGTTTTTTAGATCTGGTCCAAAGACCAATAATTATAGAATTTTGGTCGTCCAAAGTCACCAAAAATTATGTGAAGTAGCTACAAAGACGTTTTTACACTGTTTCAGAAGACTAGTTTTCGGTTTGATAAGTCGTCACTAAATCCGCCATAACTCTCGAACCACTGCTCGGAATGCCTAGAAACCACTTCCATTGGAAAGCTAACTAAATTACCTACAACTTTCATGAAGATCGCTGAAGCTAAATCCATGTGGAAACCCTTCATATGAGTCAATCTTTAAAGCACGTTGGGTGGTTTCGGCCCAAAAAATGGTCAAAGGTGGGGATCGATCGATCTAAAAACTTGAGATCGATCGATCTGGTAGTGTAGGTCGATCTGGGAAGTGTGCGTTGTTTGAGATCGACCAGATCGATCGATCCAGACTTAGATCGATTGATCTCAAACAACGCACACTTCCCAGATCGACCTACACTACCAGATCGATCGATCTAAGTCTGGATCGATCGATCTGGTCTTGTTTCTCCACCTTCTTCTTTTGCTTGCCAGACTGTACATGTGCTCAGTGAAATGATGATAACTTCCGCAATAAGACTCAGAACGTGATGAAACAACCTCCGTTGGAAAGATGACTTAATTTCCTACAATTTTTATCAAGTATTCCAAGGCTGAATCTGAGCGAAATGTCTTCGTATGAGCCGATATTTCTGGTACTTCAGACTGGCTCTGCTTTGGCATTTCACTTGTTTTGCACCAAAAAACGTATCCTCCATTTTCTTCAAGTTTCATGCACTCCCATTTGTTCCAAGTCACTCCTAAGCACCCTAATTAACACAAAATAACAAAAAGAAGACACAAAACAACCTAGGACATCTAAAATGCGATGCAATGCAAATGAGACTCAAATGCATGAAAACAACTCAAAAACTATACAAAGTGGAACTAAACCTATGAAACTAAACCTTAAAAACATGCATAATATGGTGTTATCAATACCATATTTCTAACTCGTGCTATGCGAAATCTAGATTCTAATCCGCGTTGTGTGCAGGGCAATATTTTTATACATTATTTTTGTGAAACTTATATTAAGCAAACACTAACGAAAATGTAATTTGAATTAAATTTTAATGAAAAATTTCATGATTATGTGATTTATGTAACCTTAAATAATAGCAAAGTTTGATATCTGACAAAAAAAATAAACTGTTATAAAAGTTATATGATGTTATGATATGGTGGATATTAGATGAATAGGAGTATGAGTTAATTAAGTATATATCGATGTTATTTTAATTGTAAATTTTGTTATTATGTGAATTTAAATTACCACACAACTAATTATTTTATTATTTTATTAAAATCAAATTTCACAAATTATATATTTATGAGTGCTAAAATGGGCTAATCTGTCCTTTTAATATGCCTCGGATCAGCATGCTATCTTGCATGTTTTGACAAACCAACCTACAAAGAACTGCAATTGTGAAAACATAACCCTAACCCGCCCCACCATATTACCGTATAATATAAATATTTACTAATTTTAAATATTTGAATTTTTATCAAGTTAAAATATTTGTTTAATAATAAAATTTATATCATTTAGTCTAATTATGGTTCAATTAAATAAACAGATTAAACCAAACATAAATTGTTAAATTTGGACGTCACTTAAATTTCAAATTTGAATTAAAATCCCTTCTTTTAGGTATCATGACAACCACGTCCAAACATAAAATATACATAAAGAATGGTTGGAGCGACAAGTGGGCTGAGAGTCTGAGACTACTTCTGATCAACCATCCCTTTATCCTACTCATCAAAACTCTAACATCAATTAGACATGTTCGTACATGCAAAGAGTCGAATAATAACGAGTAATCTAGATTCTAAACTCGAACATCAATTAGATAAAGTTTTTGTAATATATAACATGTGAAATAAGAAATAAAAACTAATTTAAGTGTTATTGATTAAAATATATTTAATTTTTAATTTTTAAGTTTATAACAGATTTGATAAATATATGTTTGGCAACAAGTTTAATACATGTTTGGCAACTTGTTCAATTTAAAAAAAAAAATAAAGGGTGTTTGGAAACAAATTCTAAAAATGTTTCACTTTAATAGTATAGAAGTGTTTAGGAAAAATCAACATCCAAAATATACACTTAAAAATGGGTCGAATAATACAGATAACTGATAAGATAAAAATAATTCGGATAGTTAAGATCATGGGAAAATTGGAAATAAATGATACTTTTTATACCTTCTTGTCCATCTACACCTTTCGAAATCATTCGCGGTGACTTAAGCTTTATATTAATAAAAATCTAAGTATACCCTCTTAAACTATTATTTTTTATTTTTAATATAATTTGTGTCACAAATAATTCTCAAACCCCTAAACTCAATTTTAATCCCACAAAACAAATCCTTGTTTTCTCCGTCGGCGACGAAGTTGAACATCGATAAAAAATTGCCAGAGATTTCCAAAGGTTGTTCAGAGATCTTAACCATAGAAAGAACCCTAATTCTTCAGGACGTTCTTCGTCTACTTTTTATCTCCTCTTGTTAGTCCGTCAAGTGCTGCAAATCCCCGCCGTCTATTTTGAGGTCTTCATTTAAATTGAGGTGCAAAAACATCTCCTCACGAGATTTCTCTTTCTCTAGGACCTTCCTTTTTCTCTCTGTCTCTTCTTATTTATCCGAGAAAGAAATTCTAAGGTTTTGCTTATCAAAACATGTATCGTGAAAATTAGGGGTTTCGTCAAATTTAGGGACTTTTTAGAGTAATTATAATTTTAACGGTGTTTGGTTTGAACTTAGGTTTTGATGTTTTGATTGATAAGCTACAATCTGATATTTTGATGTTTTATGTTTTGTAGACATGGAAGACGAGTTCCCGAAACGTATGTTTAAAGCGGGACATGAGCCACAAGTTGAGAAAATTAACAACAACTGCAAAAGGTCTATTCTGAGCATATTGGAGAAATTTATTCCATAAAAGTACAAAGAGTAAAGGCATATTCAGTCTTCTCACATGTTTTGGCAATCCATGAAAACGATCTAGGATATTCAGCGAGGTTGATTCACAGTATCTTATGTAGGGAGTTGGTTACTAACAAAAAACATGAGTTTTGGTTCATGTTTGGAGGGAGGCCACTCAGATTTTCGATGCAAGAGTTATATGCAATTACAGAGCTGAAGTACAAAGATGATAATGAGGTCAGCAATTTAGCGAAATGGAAGGATGATAAAGGGTTTTGGAGCAAATTGCTCAATAGTAAGATAAAGATTACCATGAAGAACCTGCTTGGGAATGATCTAGGTAGTGTTGAGAACTGGAATCAGGTGGACAGAGTCAAACTTGTGTATGTCTCTGTAATAGATGGTGTGATTATGGTGCAAAGTGAGAACAAAGAAATCCCACATGAATACATCGAGTTAGTAATGGATATTGGGAAGGTTCAAACTTATCCATTGGGACTTAAAGCTTTTGATCTACTAGTTAGTTCTATAATTCATACGCGAGCTAAACCGAAGAATCCGAGCTATGTTTTGGACGGCTTCTCGTATGCGTTTCAAATTTGGCTTATGGAAGCAATTCCAGTGGTTGGAGATTTGTTGGGAGAAAACCTGAATAATGACTTGACAAAAGCTCCACGATGTTCGAATTGGAGGGGAGTTGGAAAAATATCATACGAAGACATTATTCAGCTGGAGAACACATTTGGAATCAATGTGAGTTGAACTTTAAAATTCGACATATCATTAGAATTGTTTATTTCCCCATTTATCATCATAGTGAGATCATGAATTGAAGAAGTTCAACTAAACATAAATCCAGGCTTAGTGATGTTATGTTACGTTATTGCAGGACACTCTATATCCATACATCTATGCTACATGAAATTTTGATGTATTCGAGTCAGCTGATTTCTTAAGGGATGATGAAAATGTAGATGATAGAGTTGATAATATGACTGCTAAGATCATGGATTTATTTTGGTGACCATCTTTGGGAATGTTTAGAATTTGTTGAGTCTACTGAGTTTGACGAGCAAGGTGGAGTGGAAGTGGATAATGAGAATCTTCAAAATAATCACGATTCTCTTACAGATTTTCATGATCCCGTCCTTGATTCTGAAGCTCCTTGTGAAGATGGCATCCCTGTTTCTGCCCATTCTGGTTCGAGAAGGGGTAAGAAAAAAATACCTGACCATGGTGCTGAAAAACGCAAGAAAAAGATTCTATGTGATCAAGCAGCAACAAGACAAGGATGTCTTGATGAAGACACAAAGTCCTTCATTGAACAAATGTTTTTTAATTCTTTCTCTAGCTTAGAGGAAAAGCTAGAGAAAAACTTTTCTCCGGAATACCTCTAACAGCACTAACCGCATACTCACGGGACTCTCATGCTTGGTTATAAGAGAGCTCACATCCATGCTTTGTACGCATAATATTGATGATATCATTCGTTTTAGGCCCTTCTTTCACACCCACATATTTATGCATGATAAGATTTCCAATCGTTTGTGCTGAAACTGTCCTAGAGAATTTGCTTTTCTTTGAAGGAGCACATGTATGTTCAGCCACATACTTATTGATTTTGAAATACGTAAACCCCTCTAAACACTCTGCACGAACACTCTATTTGCAAGCGCTTTCTTTGCAGCGTATACACCAAAATTTTGTATCAAATTTTGTCACCTTGTAGTCAAAATTATACTTCATGGCAGAAATTTCCATAGTGGCTTTTAGAACGTGCTTGTGAAATGTTGCCCCTTCTTTAAATCGCCTACCAACCAATGATTTTTACTTTGCATGCCATCAGTGTTTTCAAACCGTAACCCATCATCATCACCAACTTCTGCGTCTTTGGGATTGCTTTTTAAATCACCCTTCTCTTTAGACTCATTCACCCATTCTGCCAAAATTTCTTTGAAATTACTTACTCTCATCAGCTCTATCACTTGAATCATGTGGATCATCATTTAAATCAATATTGAGTCTGCTCCCTTGCTCTTCAACTATGGATTTAAATGTCACACATAATCGTATAACAGCTTTCTTTTTTAAATACCCAATCAAAATTTTCACTTGTCGATCGTTCGAGACAAAAACTAGTGGAGATTCTAAGTTACTAACCAAAGCACTAGGTAGATAACTGAATTCTACATCAACCATACTCGTTTCTACTCCGTAGTCTTCGGAAACCATCATCTTTAGTTCTTCAAAAGTACTAGTGGATTCCAAAGTAAGTAATCTACCACGTTTTTCTTGATCAACAATAAATCTCCATTCGTTGTTGCCAGAGGATCTCCAAACACCACACGTCACGTAAATCTCTAGCATATTTATCTGTGATACAAAAAAATCAAAAAAAATATATTTTTTAAAAATAATTCACACATATCAATTTATGGTAAAGCAAAGAGAACAAATTCGATAAACTCAACAGAACACGTTTGAAATGTATAATACTTCGCAGAGATGTGAAAAAAGAGGAAACAAAGAAGAAAGGGAAGAAGACGGCGTGGAGAAACAGAGATAAAAGGGGAGATCGTGATTCTCTTATTTCCCGTAGAAGACACGTTCTAAAACTCGCAGAACATTAGATAATTTAGATCCGATACGTGTAGGGTCAGATTACTCGACCGAAGTGCACAAACCTACCATCGATAGGCCTGGGAACGGATATCCGGGGTTTTTTCGATATCCTTATCCGGATTCGGGGCGCTCGGATATCCGGACTTCGGATATCCGCGGATATCCGGATCAATAAAAAAAAAAAAATTTAAATTTTAAAATTAAAAATAATGATAAAAATATAATAAAAATTATTTAAAAAATAATTAAAAAACAATTTTTACAATATTTTGTCANATAAAGTATATATTTTAATATATTTAACGGATTCGGATACAGATCGGATATCCGGACCTCAAAATTTAACTATCCGGATCCTTATCCGACCCCCTCGGATATCCGGATTTTCGGATCGGATCGGATCGGATCGGATACCGGATCCGGATCCTTGTCCATCGATGCTTCCATCTCTTTCTCTCTCCTCGCCTTTCTCTACTCTTTTGTTCTCACAATATTTTCCTTGATTTCTCGTCTCCTCTACAAATTTAAATTAATATAGTTATATAGAGATTTATTTTTGTTAAAATCACCGACAAAAGTAAATTAGTATGCCCCTCCGTAGTTCTCTACTGTTGTAACGTTTGTGCGCTCAAGGAGTAATTCGATGAACAAGAAGAACGAAGCTCGGAGATTCTCGTTTAAATAAAGTTTAGTTACTCGACAATAATCAGAATGAAGATGGTTGATCAATAGGGAGGTGATAGCTCGTAAAAGTAGATCGATAAGTTGGTCGTTAAAGTAGATTGCAAAGTAAGTCGTAAAAGTAGGTCGATAAGTTAGTCGAACTGTCTTTATTCCCGGAGTTTTTCTCTGTCCCCTTTATAAATGAAGGTACGAGACTATTTATAGCAAAACGATTAGGTTAATAACGGGCAGGACATGTCTTGGGGTCGGTCAGCTTAGATCAGACCGACCTCAGACCTATCTCGGTGGCGAGATGGTAGTGGCTTTTGTAGCTCGTACCGTCGAGTTGACGGGCCTTGATGATTTAAATGGCTTTAGTTGATTTACTGGGCCGATCTTGACTTGGGCTGGGCCTTAAAGGGGGTGTGCGCAGCCCACCTCCAACAATTAGCCCCCCCTAGTTTGTCGAAGCAGTTGAATTCGGGGAACTTGTAATCAGATGGCTTAGTGCGAGTCTAGATCGGTTCGGTTGTCGATTCGTTTGAGTCGGACATTTGGGGTGTCCCTGGAGTCGAAAGGGTGCGCGTGGGATCGAGAGTTTTGGATCCGTGGAGGCGAAATAGTTGCAGAGGTGAGAAGTTGAAGAGGCGCGCGAAGTTGAAGAGACGCGAAGTTGAAGAGACGCGCGAAGTTGAAGAGACGCGCGTGGGGGCCCAAGCGATGCGACAATCGAGGAGTTGTCATAATTATGTTTTTTAATAGCCGCCTTCTTTTCCTCTATATATTTCGACTATCCCTTCTTCTCTTCATTCTTCTTCTTCGTTTGCGAAAGGTAAAAATCTTCTCCCTTCTCTCTCTAGGTTTATCTTTCTTCTTTTCCGGGATATCTCCGCCGTCTTCAATTCGAGGTTTCACTTTTCCGATCTTCTAGGGTTTTCCGGTGGTTTTAAGTCTTCGAACTGCTTCGATGTCTTACCGACCGGAGCGTATTGAATCGAGCTCAAACTCTGAATCTGAGGAAGACGAAATTTCCGCAGGGAGCGTTGGTTCTTCTCCTAAGACTACGAGAGATTCGACTGGGGAAGAGAGCTCGCCGATTAAGGAGTTGCTCGTTCGTACTCTGGTAGGGCCATGTTCGAGGTTCCGTAGTTAAACGACGATTCCATTGATGGGATCGATGATGTAGAAGGTGATCTTCGGGGTGGTGATGATGATATCAAACTGGAGCAAGCGACCTTTCGGAGCGAGAAGAAATCGCAAGTGAATCGTCTGGCGAATGTGTCATCGTCGGTAAATCGCAATACTTTGGAGAGTATGCGTCACTCTTGTAGGATACCTTCGGGGGTATGGCTTAGATTGCCTACACCGGAAGAAAGACCTTGGGAAGCTCCTGAGGGATGGATATGCCTCTATGAGTCGTACTTTAGTCATTGTCGGTTGTGGTTGCCGTTGCCGAAATTATTGATTGATTATTGCGATAAACGAGGAATGGCGATTTCTCAACTTATGCCGGCGGCAATTCGTTTCATGGTTGTTGCGCTGGTTTTGGGAGCTGAATGTGATGTTGATGTCGATCTTCCGTTTTTTGAGGAGATGACAAGGCTTTGCAAAAATGACACAGCACCAGGCTCGTATACTCTTCGGGCGAAGAGAGGTTGCTCGCTGGTGCATCCGGTTAACAAGGTCCCCGGCTGGGAAACGGGTTTTTTCTACGCCAAGATAAACGAGGCGTTGGTCGTAGATGTCAATAGGACTTATAGGAACAAATGGAGCTCGACTGTTGGTAGATTTCGATTTAATAACTCTCAGATTGTTTGTTTTTGGTGACCGGCTGATATTCTCTGCTTTTTTGTTTCAGATCGTCCTATAATAACCAGAGCTCCTCCGGCAAATTATCACGAAGACTTGGCTAAGATTCAAGCGTTGGGGATAGAGAAGTGGCTTGACGTTCATCTTCAGAGGGTTCAAGCGTCCTTCGCTCGTATTACTTCCGGTATATCGATCTCTCCCACCTTCCCTAATTTTTTTTTTTTTTTTTTTTTTTTTTTTTTTTTTTTTTTTGCGAGTTGGGGTACATTGGGACGATCAGCGAGTAGGTTATCTAACCTTCCAGGGATGTTACCCGTTCAAGTAAACGCTCCAAGCCTGGCTGCAAGACTCAAGGCTAAGGTCGCTCAACATAGATCTGATTCGTTACCCGAGGTACGGGATGCTCCAGCTGAAGCTCGTCGTAGTGAAGAGGATGTCGTCGTTCAAGCGGACGAGGACGAGCGAGTTGAAGCTCGTATTTCTGAAATTGAGGAGATTCAGGAAGTCGATGGTTTGGCCGGATCCGAGGAACAGGTCGGTCAAGTTCGCCCAGACAAGGAGGATGATATCGCGAATTTGGCGACCAAAGAGAAGAAAAAGGAGAGGAAGAAGAAGAAAACTGCTAGAGCGGCTTCACTGGTATAACAAAGAACCGAGGTTGAAGTCGAGGGCCAAGAGACTTTCGAGGCACGGGCAGAGAGAAAGAAGAACAAGCGATCTGTTACCGATCAGGAGCAGGTTGATCAAGCTGAAGCTTCCAAGAGAAGGAAACTCGCTGCTCAACAGATAGATCATTCCTTCTCGTTTACTTATGACGATAGCGGCGAGGTCTTCGTGAATAACAAGGCTAAATGCGCCGAGCTTTTTAACCTGATTCGGGGTTCAGCTTCTGATAATCCGGATGTTAATGAGGGCGAGAGCGATACTTTTAGAGATATGGCGAGTAACGTCATGAAGGTACGTCACTTTCTGAGTTTTTCTTCATTATCCTTGGCTTGGTTCTCGACTAACGCGTGTATTATCAGTTCATCGGCGGTTGTAATTGTCTTAGAGTGCAGCATCATCGGACGATAAGGTCTGCTTGGAAGTCGCTTAACGTGGCTCAGATGGCTGGACAAAAGGCTGTTCGTCAACGTGACGAGGCTCAAGCGGAGTGCTTGTCAGAGAAAAGGAGGGCGAAGCAGCTCGAGCTGGAGGTTAAGGAGCTTTCTAGCAAGGTTGCTGATTTGGAGATTGAGCAGAGGCGCTTGACTAACAATCTTCGGGCAGCTAACGAGGCCAAGGTTGAGAAAGAAAAACTACTTCACTATGAGGTGGCGAGGCTGGGGAGCTTGGCGACCGAGATGGTTCGGGCCGAGAGGATCAGAGTGTGGGACGAGTTCAATGCTAAATATGCAGCTCGCTTTGAGCGCTTAAAGAGGCATTTTGAGGAAAAGGATGTTGCTGAGTCTGTGAAGCTGGATCTTTGTCAGGCCAGGGGGACCCTTGAATGTCTTGATCTTTTGAGGGGTGATGCTGATCTTACCATAGACGATATGAGACCTCCTCTCGAGGAATCCTTGCGAAAAAGCGAGGAAAAGCTTAAGTTGATGGATATCGTCGATCTCGAAGATGGCGATCTAGAAGTGTTGCCCGTTCCTCAATTTTCTCAAGACCGTGGGTCACCTGATACTCATGGGGTAGGTTTGGGCTTGTCTCCAGAGGAAAATCTTGGCCAAAATCAGAGTGATTTGCCGCCTGAGGAACCCGAAGATGGTCGTTCCAGCGACTAGCCCGAAGATGGTCGTTCTTTGTAGTTTTCATTCCCCCCCCCCCCTCTTTTTTTGTTTTTCTTTTTGTTGATGTAAGGTATATCCTTTTTCTTTTGGAATGAAAAGACTTTTTTATAATTTGTTACTCGATAGATTGTGTATTCTATAATTTTTAAAGTTCGCGATTTTATTGTGCTTTCGGTTTGTCTTATTATTGTGATGCGAGGCTAAGCTCGGCTTTTTAGAGAATAGGTGCGAGACCTGAGTTCGGCTTATCCTGTAATTTTGCGAGACTGGGCTCGGCTTAGTATGCTAGTAGGTGCGAATTCGGCTGACCTGTTAGCTACCTAGATCGAATCCGAATAGCGAAGATGTGTTCGGCGTATTTATTCCTTTCGATCTAAGTTAGGTTGCGGGACTTGCCCCGGCTTACTTTCTAGTCCTGAGGCTTTTGTTCCTTACGATCTAGAGAGGGGCATTATGATGAATGCGATTTCTTATGGATCGAGCATCTAGCTAGGATGTCGATGTCAATGATGTCGAGCTATGAGTAATAAAATTATATTATTATAGCTGTACCTCGAAAGAGGTTGCCTACGTACCCGTTAAAAAGGGATCAAGTCGATCGTAGTTCACATTACATAGAAAGTTGAGCGAAGCGTAGTAGTTCGGATATATATATATTAAATTTTTTTTTTTTTTTTTTAATAGTAGTATCTTTTTAGATTCATGGCGTTCCATGATCGCGGTATTGGATCGCCTGACATGGTCATTAGTTCGTAAACGCCGGGTTTAACTACCTTCATGACTTGGTATGGTCCTTCCCAATTCGTTCCTAGTTTCCATGCGTTAACCTCTGCTGTGTTTTCGAAGACCTTTCGTAGGATCAGGTCGCCTTCCTCGAAATGTCTTCCTTTGACTTTTTTGTTGTAGTAGCGAGCCGCTTGTTGTTGATAATTTTGGATTCTGAGGAGGGCTTGGTCGCGGTCCTCTTCTAGTAGGTCTAGACTATCCTCGATCATTTTGTCATTAAGGTCGGTATCTTGGGAAAGCATCGTGCGACGGAGTGTTGGAATGCCGACTTCAGCTGGGGCCAAGGCTTCCATTCCGTGTGACAAAGAGAAAGGTGTTCGATGCGTAGATCGTCTTGGAGTCGTTCTATGCGACTAGAGTACTCCTTCTAGTTCATCGGCCCATAAGCCCTTTTTAGCCTCGAGTCGTTTTTTGAGGCCATCACGGATAGTCTTGTTGGTCGCTTCAGCTTGCATGTTGCCTTGTGGGTATCTTAGAGTGGATTTACTGAGTCTGATCTTCCATTTAGCACAGAATCCTTCAAAGAGGTTGGAAATGAATTGCGACCCGTTATCAGTAACGATCTCGTATGGAAGACCATGGCGGCAGATTATATGTTTCCATACGAATTTCTGAACGTCGATGTCACGAATTTTAGCGTAAGATTCGGCTTCGACCCACTTTGTGAAGTAGTCCGTCACGATTAGCATGAAGCGTTTCTATCGAGATCGTGGTAAGGGGCCGATTATGTCCATTGCCCATCTCATGAATGGATATGGTGCCGTAGCCGTTGTGAGTAGTTCGGTAGGGATGCGAATCATAGGTGCATGTCGCTGGCATTGTTCGCATTGGGTAACGAATTTCTCACAGTCAGCGACCATGGTCGGCCAAAAATGGCCGTGATTTTTTATTTTTAACGCGAGAATTCGTCCTCCAGAGTGGTTGCCGTTCGCGCCTTCGTGAGTTTCTCTCATGACTCCTATCGTTTCCTCGCCATGCAGGCAGTTCAATAGCACCCCGGATGTGCTCCATCTATATAGATTTCCGTCTTGTTGGACATATTTTGCACACCGAGTTTTAAGGCGTCGAACAGCCCACCTATCTTCGGGTACATCGCCATCGCAGATGTACAAAAGTATTTCTGCTCTCCAGTCAATTGCGACAGGGTTTGGCTCGGCAGGTTCATTTTCTGCTGGTTCGTCGAGGGGGTTGCCGACTTCTTCAATGTTGTTGAGATCGCCCAAAAACTCGTTTATAAGGCACACACCTTTAGGTAGGTCGATACTTGGCGCGTTAATGCTTTCGACTGGTATAATGCGTCGCCGGCTTGGTTCAGAGGTCGATGCGAGCGCAGCAAGTGCATCTGCCGAGGTGTTATCGCTTCGGCGGATTTTAGTAAGTGTAAAGAATTCGAACATGGTGACGAGTTCTTTGACCACTTTTAGATATGCGTCCATTCGGTCGTTTCTTGTTTCGTAGTTGCCGCTGTATTGATTGGCAACGAGCTGTGAGTCACAGAATACTTCGATTCGTTTTATTCCAATCCCATCGGCTAGACGTAGGCCAGCGATTAACGCCTCGTACTATGCTTTGTTGTTAGAGGCGGTGAAAGCGAGGCGGAAAGACTGCTCTATAATTTCCCCAGTTGGTGATTCCAGGCGAATCCCGACCCCTGATCCACGTAGAGATGAAAATCCGTCGACGTACTGGAACCATTTTTCCTCGGATGGGAGGTCGGTGTTGATGAGTTCGGGAGGGAGTTCGACTAAGAAGTCGGCTAGTACTTGAGATTTCGCGCTGGTACGGTTGCGGTACTCAATATCGTATTCGGTTAGCTCGATAGCCCACTTAGCCATTCTGCCTGATTGGGTTGGACTATGGAGGATCGTTCGTAATGTTTGATTGGTTGGGATTACGATGGAGTGAGACTGGAAGTACGGTCGTAGTTTTCTGGCTGAGATGATGACTGCTAATGCGAGTTTTTCCAACGTCGGATACCTTGTTTCTGCGTCATCCAATGTCTTGCTGACGTAGAAAATTGGTTTTTGCTCGCCGCGGTCCTCTCTGAATAATACGCCGCTAATCGCTGAACTTGAAATCGAGATGTATAGATACAAGATTTCCCCCGTTTCTGGCTTGGCTAGGATTGGCGGGGTAGATAGATACTCTTTCGGCTGTTTAAACGCTTCCTCGCATTTATTGTCCCAATCGAAGCGTTTGTTGCCGCACAATAGTTGATAGAATGGAAGACATTTATCGGTTGATTTTGATATAAACCTGTTGAGTGCAGCGATCCGGCCGGTGAGTCGTTGCACCTCGCGTACGTTTTTCGGAGAAGGTAAATCGATGATGGCAGATATTTGTTTGGGGTTGGCTTCGATTCCTCTTTGGGTGACGATGTATCCTAAGAATTCGCCAGATGTTACCCTGAACGTGCACTTGGATGGGTTCAGCTTCATCTTGTATTGGTTTAAGATGTTAAAACAGGTCTGTAGATGGCCAATATGGTCGCCAGCTGTGAGTGATTTTACCAACATGTCGTCGATATAGACCTCCATATATTGACCAAGTTGGTTTGCGAACATATTATTGACCAGTCGTTGGTAGGTTGCTCCAGCATTTTTGAGACCGAATGGCATGACCTTATAGCAGTAGGTTCCCCGATCGGTGATGAATGAAGTTTTCTCGCGGTCATTGGGATGCATCATGATCTGATTGTAGCCGGAGAAAGCATCCATGAAAGATAGGAGCTCATTGCCGGCGGTCGCATCCACTAGTCGGTCAATATGTGGTAAGGGAAAACTATCTTTGGGGCATGCTTTATTTAGATCGGTGAAATCTACGCAGATTCTCATTTTCTTTTTTACTACCACTGGATTAACCAACCACTCCGGGTATTTGACCTCGGTTATGGATCCTGCCGCCGATAGTCGTTCTACCTCATCGTTGACGGCCTTTGCTTTTTCTGGACCGAGCTTTCGTCTTTTCTGTTTGATTGGCTTGAAAGTTGGGTCGGCGTTGAGTTCGTGGCAGGCTATCGCCGAATCTATTCCTGGCATATCGTTTACTGAACAGGCGAAGGTTGATACGTTCTGTCGAAGCAGACGGATAAGCTCGAAATTTATTTCTTCTTTTAGGTCGGCCCCTATACCGACGCATCTTGTAGGATCGCTGTCGTCTATGTTGACTTGGATGATGAGTTCGCGTTTGGGCTCGTTTTGGGGAGGGAGATCGCTCTGTATTCGGGGCTCGATGACGAGGCAGGCCTTTCTCGTTAGGCGTAACTTATGTTCGGTGGCGAAGCATAGCCTTGACATTTCTTGGTTCCCTCGGATCGTTTTGGTTCCATGCGATGTCGGAAACTTAAGACACTGGTGATAGGTGGATGGGATTGCTTTCATCGAATGTATCCAAGGTGTGCCCAAGATTATGTTGTAGATGGCCGGTTTATTGATTACAACAAATTTTACCAGTCTTGTCAATCCAGCGGCGTACACCGGTAACCTGATTGTTCCGACGGTCATGGTGGCATCGCCGTCGAATCCAGTTAATGGTTTGATGGATGGTTTGAGATGATTACCAGATAATTCCATCCTATCAAGTGTCTCCTTGAAAATTAGATCTACCGAGCTGCCGGTATCAACGAGGATGCGCGATACTTCGCAGTCCCCGACTCGTAGCTCAATTACAAGTGGATCGTTATGTGGCACGTCCACACCTTCTGCGTCTGCTTCAGTAAACGTTACTGGTTCGTTTCTCGTGGTTCCGGGGTCGGCTTTCTCTTGCCATTTCTGAGCGCTCATTACTTTTCGGCCATACTTTTTGATCGAACGGACCAAGTCATTGCATGATACGAGGCCACCCATAATCATATAAACTTTCTTCCTAGGAGGAGATAGAGCTCCGTCTTTGTTTTGCAGGTCGCGATCTCGTTTAGCTTGGTCGTGATCCGATCGTCGATCGTTTGGAGGTGGTGGGAGGTGCTCGAGCGAAGGTGGGAGAGATCGATGATTCTCGCTTTCGTGCTGATTGTTTTTTTGCGAAGGGGAATCGCTTGCTCCAGCGATCTCCCCCTTCCGATACTTGGCGAACAGAAACTGTTGTAACTGGCGACATTGCGCAGTTGGATGGCCGTATCTATCATGGAAATCGCAAAAAGATCTTGAGTCGGAACGCTGCCACGTGTTGCTGAATCGCTGTTGAGATGGCGTGTTGTTATTGATGTTGTACGCCATTCTTTTTGTGTTGTTGTTGTGACTATCGAGATGTTGGCGCGGTTCGTAATATTCTTCCTTTGCTGTTGGTGGTTTAGGTGTTTGGACGGGTTCCTTTTCCTCCTCGTCTTCTATGTATAAGATCGCCCGATGCAGAGCGTCTTCCAAGGTCTGTGGTGTGTTAAATTTTAAGCTATCGCGGAATTTGGTGTTGCTCCGAAGAGCGGTTCGTAGGGCCGGGATCGCTGCTTCGTCGGTGATTGTGATTCGAGAGACTATGGCGTTAAATCTCGTTATGAAAGCTCTGAGAGATTCTTTAGGACCTTGCTTGATAGTGAATAGGTCGGCGCTAGATACCGAGCCTTGGATATACATCATGTAACGTTTGAGGAAAGCGGTGGACAGTGCTTGGTAGCTATCAATAGAATTGGGTTTTAGTTTGGAGAACCAAACGAGCGCAGAACCACTTAGATTTTCGACGAAGAGTTGACAGAAGCCGGCATCCTTTTCCTCTGGGCTGAATCGAGATCGTCCCATTTGGACGCTGAAGGCGGTCATATACTGACTGGGATCCGAATTACCGGTATAGGTCGGCAGGTTGAATTTGACCGAGTTGCGTATCGGGACGTTGGTTATTCGGGTGGTGAACGGAGTGCTTTGGGCTTCTTTCAACACACGATCTATTTCTGGTGTTGAACTGGTCGCTTGATGGACTAGCGAGGTCATAGCCTGGAGTATGGCTTTCATTTCGTTCATTTCATCGTCTCGGCTGAGAGCCTTGGCTTGTAGCAGATGTATCTCGTGGTCGGATATCCGTGTGTTTGTTTCATCACAATTCGAAGTTGGTCGATCCAAGTTGATTTGCAGTGGCGATGAATCGTCGAATAAGGTACGTTGCAAACGCTAGGTTTCTTGAGCGACTTGTTGCTCCGGCATTCGAGTCTCTGAGGAATGTAGGATGTTGATTTGATCCTGGCAGGTGAGTTGAGTTGCAGCTAACTGGTCAAGTCGTTTGTTGGTTCTGTGGCTTAGTTCTTCGATGCGTGCAAACATTGTTTCAAAGAGGGCCAGGACATTGATTTGATTGGGTGTGGTATGGCTGTCGCATTGCATCGATGGAATGATGACATCGTCGGTAGAGCTCGGTGTCGGGGCATTTTTCTGGACCGGTGATTTCGTGTTGATAACCTTGGATATTGTAGGTGTCGCTTCTATTGCTGTTATCAAGCTACTTTTTGCATTAGTTTCTGCCATCGTCGATGAACTGCTTTTTGCGCGGAGAAGAATCTCTGAGCCCCACGGTGGGCGCCAATTGTTGTAACGTTTGTGCGCTCAAGGAGTAATTCGATGAACAAGAAGAACGAAGCTCGGAGATTCTCGTTTAAATAAAGTTTAGTTACTCGACAATAATCAGAATGAAGATGGTTGATCAATAGGGAGGTGATAGCTCGTAAAAGTTGATCGATAAGTTGGTCGTTAAAGTAGATTGCAAAGTAAGTCGTAAAAGTAGGTCGATAAGTTAGTCGAACTGTCTTTATTCCCGGAGTTTTTCTCTGTCCCCTTTACAAATGAAGGTATGAGACTATTTATAGCAAAACGATTAGGTTAATAACGGGTAGGACAGGTCTTGGGGTCGGTCAGTTTAGATCAGACCGACCGACCTCATACCTATCTCGGTGGCGAGATGGTAGTGGCTTTTGTAGCTCGTACGATCGAGTTGACGAGCCTTGATGATTTAAATGGCTTTAGTTGATTTACTGGACCGATCTTGACTTGGACTAGACCTTAAAGAGGGTATGCGCAGCCCACCTCCAACATCTACTCCATGGAATAGAAGATTTCCATGAAGAAATTGTCATGGAGGTGCAGAAGAAATTGCAAATCTAAAAAGAAAAGAAAACTTATTTGGATTTTATTTTTCAGTTGACAAGACTCTCTAACTTAATCACATTACGTCACTCTTTCTATCTAGGATAAAATTCCTTTCAACTTAATCAAATTGTTATTTAATCTCTGAAATGAATTATGTGGCCATCTAGCTAGTCTAATTCTCCTTTACAAATGTGAATAATACGCAACAAAATAATGGAGGATCTAGAGAGGCATCATTCTAAATATTGAAGAATTAAAAAAGGATATATATATATATATGATAACTTGCTTGAAGTTTCCTTTGCTCAAGCGAGGCAACCAAATAAAAAATATAATTCGTTGTGCATAAGGACTTTAGTGTGGTGAATATTACATTTTTCGTAACATAAATAGTCGTAGTTATGTTGTCAAAACAAAAAAAAAATAAAAAAAATAATCGTAGTTCTTAAATATGTGTATTCTTGTCATTAAAATAACTTCTTAGATAGTCTTAGCAGAAAAACTTAGCGTAATCCAAAGTCAAATTGATCATAACGATCCCACGAATCTAAGTTCTCAAATAACAAATCCGAATCAAAGAAGGCACTTTCAGTGCCAGATGACGACGGAGGATCAGGATATGAACTTGATGGTGATGATTCCATCACATGTTGATTTTCTTGACCATCACCGGTTATCTCACGGTACGGATCCATGGTTTCCTCTTTGATGATATCTTCTTCATGCTTAACCGATGAGGAGAATCCGCTGGAGTGGCTTTCCTTCTCCTGACCGAGATCTTTCCCGAATCGGATCATCCGGGCACTTTTCAAATCATCGACCGGATCTTGAACGGCAGTAAAAATGGGATCTTGCTTATGATTGATTTTGCAAGTGTGGTGGCCGAAGTAAGTGGTTCGGTAAACCGGAGGATTGTCTTTGATCTTCTGTTCATGCTTTCTTGCTCCGCAGTCATGATCTATGTTGTAAGAACATCTATAGTAGCTCCTGTATCCACATTAATGCATACACCAATATTAGTATTACTGATTGGAACAAAAATAATTAAACTTAATCAAATTTTATTAGGCTATTTTAATATTACCTTTGGTGATCAGACTTTTTTATAGTCTTTTGGCCGTATTTCCTCCAAAGAAACCCGTCGTAGTAGATCGGATTCGGTGAATCGTCCCTCCAATTCTCGCTTGAATTTGTACTTTGAATCTTTCTGCAAACATGGTGGTATCAAAATATTAGCATACAAATCAACACATATCCCATTCCATAGCTAGTCACATATTTATGTGATGGCATTGCGTTAAGATAAAAAATTGTAGTTTTATTTGAAGTTTAAAAGAAAAAGCAAGAAAACAATCGAGGGCTAAATGCTAGTTATCAATACCTTTTCTTGGAGTGGCTTCTCTGGGGAAGGAGAGAAGAAGAATCCCTTGAAGATTGATCAGAAAATTGACCATCCTCGGATTTTGGTTTATCAGATAAGATTGAGATGGCATTGGAAAAACATTTGACGATCGATTTAGCAAGATCATAACTTGAGACTGATCCGTAGTCAGCCCTTGGATCGTCGAGCCGCAGCTTCAACTGCATGGCGCAGCTATGGCCATAAAGGATAGCTTGCACCGCCTTTTCGTGGGGGGAGTTCATTTTTATATAGTAGAGTGAACTTGTATGTGTTTCTCGGCCGTGTTCTTTCTCTCAAGTCTCTTCTCTATGCTATAAATTTTGTATGGATAGGGAGATCAGACATATATAGGGCAAGTGGTACACACACATTACCAAATGTGGGAATGTTTTTTTTTTTTTTGATGAAATGTTAAATTTATTGATCAATAAATTATGTACAAGGTAATATTATAGTAAATGTTGATAAGAAGGTAATTGGAAATTGTGCAATTTGATATTAGTTAACGGGAAGTATGCAATAATATCTTTACAAAAAAAAATTGCAATACAACCAATTTGACTCTACCAAATTATAGACCAATTGTTGGTTTCCTAATCACAATATGTTTATATTTATATACACACTAGGGTATAGTTTAATATAAAATAAGAAAAATAATAATTAGGATTTAGGACATGTGCTAAATAAAGAGAAATAGAAAGGAAAATTAGGTGTTGACTTTACCATATGATCTGTCAGTTTGTTTTATATACTTTCGTCCTTTTGATTACACTAGTCTACGCGCTTCACTCGTTGTCAAAACAAGAAAATATCTACGCGGTTCACTTAACTATTACAGAAATTGTTTGGCTAATGTCTATTAGTATACTTTTAAGGTTTTACCATATCTAAAAGACAGAAGGAATCTAACAGAAAAATGTGTTTCACCAAACTTAAAATAGATTGGATAAATCTGGATTTTTTCTCCAAAAATTATGGTTTTGAAATCTTTTATTATACAGTAAAACTTCTTTAAGTTGATATTATATATAATAGTTAAAAATAACAAATTTTGATAAAATAATAAAATTACATATAAAATATAGGGTATAAGAATGTTGAGGATTTGTAAGCATATCGGATGAAATATGAACAAATAAAATCCATTTTAAAACTTATATATGTGCAACTTTTTGTTAAAGGAGAAACCATAACCGAAAAGAAAAGAAAAATATACACCAAACATAAATTAGTTGATTCGATTTTGATTTAGTTAAATCTTAAAACCCATATGACTAGCATTTTTAGTAAGGTTTTGGTTTTGATTTGGTTCCGTTTAAAAACAATAAGATCGAACATGTTTTTATGTTTTTCAAATAAAATCTGAATGTTTTTATAACAAGAGGGTGTACCATACTTTTTACCACCCGACTAAGGTTTTGAATGGTAAGCAGAATAAATGTAGTTAATATGTATGTGGGATCATCTGCTTTTTCTTTGTCATTCACATTTTTAAAAAAACATATACAAATATTAATAAAATATTACTGATATGTTATGCATATCACTTTTCATTCAAACCATTGAAAAAAAGTTCAAAATGAAAAGCTCTAAAAAATATGTTTTTCACCCAAATCTGCATGCAATTCTGTTTTTTTTTTATATGTATTATTTGATCTGTGTTACCATTCAAAGCCTAATTCTCCAAGGTAAGTGTAGCATTCCAAGTTTCAAAACCAAAATGTCTCTTTGTGAAGTCGTTTTTCACTTAAACCATAGACTCAATTTTTTCTAGTGCAAAGACTCAATTTTTATGTCCGTGAAATCATCTTATCGATCGCCTTTTGCTTGTTTTTGTTAAATTGAAATCTGCAGCATTTCCTTGCATCCTCTTTCGCAGCCTTTACTCAGTAAGCTCTCAATTTTAGTAAATTTTCGGCTTAGTAAAATGTGATGTGTTTTTTTTTTAATATAAGTGATGTTTATAATTCATATTATGATGAGATATATATGCCTTATTAATATGTTGATGGTCTAGCTTGTGTGTTTTGAAATTTACATGCTCCTAAGACAATGTGAAAGAAGAAATTATATTGGTTTGTTTTCATTGTTGTTTTATTATTGTTATTTTTTTCCAAGCTTGTTTATAACTAAAACACAGTGAGGTTCCGTTCTAACTTGCATTTTTCTACTCATGAGCTCATTAGAAATCACTATCATTTTTGTGACAGTTTTATGTTTTTTTTTCTTTGTTGGTTTTTTAATAAATGTCTCTTGCATGTTATGCAGCAAAATTAGAATCAATACTTTAAAAAAAAAAACCAACAGACAAAACAGGAGAAAATAAACTGAAACCCAACCAAACTGAATTGCATAGAATTTTATATAGTTTCGTTTAAAAAAAAAAAAAAAAAGATAACCCGACAACCAAAAGACCAAACCAAGCTAAACCGAATCACATACGGTGGTTAAAATTTGTACAAAACCAATAAACCAGAAATTAAAAAAATCAAACTGAAAGTAAACCGTAAATCGAAGTATCGATCTCTACCTTTTTCTACCAAAAATAATTATGTAGTTTCATTCGATCCATTAGACGATATTGACCTATATCAAAACAAATCATAGTTATTTAGCTAATTAAATAGTATAATTTTGGATATTGCTTAATTACCCCTAGATTAGGAGAGAATTAATTGCGATATAGTTGGCAAGTGGCGGCTAATGCACCGACGGAAACAACGGCGTTAATTCCGTCAGACATCCGACGTCAGCAGCACATGACATCATAAATGCTGACTTCAGCAAATGACGTCATAAACAAAAGGGCAATGTAGAGATTTTACACTAACAACAACTAGTCAACTCTGATGCTGGCTTCATCTTTTGGCTACTCGGTACATATTTTTATTGTTTTAGGTTCCGAATGGAGAAAGCGGATCATGCAGTGTGGATCAAGCGGTTCAAACGGATTAGGTGGATCAAGCGGATCAGACGGAATAAGTGCGGATAAGACAGATTTAGCAGTTCAAAATATAATGTTGAATGGTGAAAACGGATAACAAGCGATCCAAAATATTGTACATATTTATAATAATTTAAATTAAATTTAAAATTGCTATTATATTTAGAATATAATTATCTGAATGATGTAAACAAAATTGTTTAATTTTAGAAATAAAAAATAAAAAATATTTACTTTAAAATTATAAATTATGTCGATATAAACTTTTTAAATGTGGTATAAAAAAATAAAATGAGAATTACAATTATAAACCGAAGATAGTAGTTATTTTTTTGGTATTTTATGTATTTCATGTATATTTTTGATATTACGATTTTTTCGTTATGACAAAATTATGGTTCTTCAATCAAACACATGAGCCGGCCCAAATTAAATCCGATCCGAGTATCCGAATGTTCAGACCTAGTTTTACCGTAAATGGTTCTCCCTTTTTTTACACAAAAAGCAAATATACAAAAAAAAAATTTAAAAATATAAAAAATGAAAAGCCGCTGTTAAACACATCATATTGCTGTGTTTTTGAAGTGTTCCTACTGTTTAAAGTGGATCTTAAATTTTTTTTGAAAATATGAACCATAAACGTTCCATCTTTTTATTATTTTAAAACAAATAATGCAACACAATCACATTATTATGTTGAATGGGAAAAATTAGATGGTTCACCCTTTTAAGCGGTACGACTGCTTTTGTTCCATTCTCCATTCAAAGGCTTAATTAAAAACTACTGATTTTATTTATTTTTTTGGGATGATTTTCAGGTCGTTAATCCAACCGTCACATGTTGGAAAAAAATATTCACAACTTTTTTGAATGATAAGTTTTTTTATTCGTCAATTACAATGAAAATTATAAATTTTCTTACAATAAGAAACTCTTGAACGTTTAGGCATCTTGAACTGTACGTAATATTTATCAAAAAAAAAAAAAAAAACTGTACGTAATTGAAAGGATTTAAATTAATGCAATTAAAAGTTCAAAAAAAAAGAATAGTGTTAATTGATTTATCCATAAAAGAATAATAAATATTCTAAAATTTCTTTCGCATGATTTGACTTTGATCTGATCTGTGAAACTCGTTGCCCACATGTATTTTGTACTTATAACTTGTTATAAGCGACTTGCTTACTGCTGGATCTCGATTAGCTATTTTATTTTGTTTTGTTTTTTTTGGCTAAATTTTATTTGGAATTGTTTTTTGTATACTATATTGAGAAAGAGGTCACAGATGTACAAGTCAAGCAAAAAGCTTTGGCCTTTGGGTCAAGTCATATTGAAAATATCTGAATGTGAATGTGAATGTGAATCTGAATGTGAATGTGAACACGACTTCCATGAGAATTATTGAAAATATCTTTTTAATAATAAACCAAGTAGTTGGGATGGCCAAAAAATAAAGGTAGTTGGATTGTAGCTTCCATTCATGTCTTCCTTATCTCGACGACGACTTCGACCAAGTTTCCCCAATATCAATAATCCCACAGAACTCCAAAAAAAAATCCTTAAATTAACCTTATTTTGGATTTAAACTCAAGATACTTAACTTTGGATTCGTGCTTTCAGCTTTTATCAATTGAATATCTCTGACGTTCTGATTATTCATATTAAGAAGGAAACATCGATCTTGATTGCTCGCAATCTAACATCGACCTAGACATTAATTAGGTGGCAATCGCACTACCGATGCTAAACAATAGATATATAATAGAAAACCAATCCAAGTTCTACAATCATATTTCTTAAGAAACGCAAAGTTGCATGCAGAAAACCAAGCTTGTTTTTTTAAAGTATAACTGCTAGACTTCGCGAATCCAGTGAGGTGAGAGAACCAAACATTAAGTGTCTGCAGAGTCAGGTGTGGAAGGTCCGAACGGCCGGAAGGTTAAAACATTCAATGTAGCCGGCCTTATATGGATGTGTTGCAATATGTGAGCGTTTTACCTACATGCATATGGGGACCGACAAGAGTTGTCCTAGATGTGGTGCTCCTGAAGAAACGATTAACCATCTTCTTTTTGAATGCCCCTAACTTTACAAGTTTAGCCTATCTTGGACTATCCGTCTCTTTCTGGTTTCTTATGGAGTACATCTATTTACCGAAATATGGATTTCCATGTTGGCGAACCAAAGAAATAGGTCTTACTGAACCTCAAAAAGACACATATCTATGGATCATATGGTACATATGGAAAGCAAAGAACAACAAAGTATTCAACGGGAAAGAAATCTCTCCAGAGGATACTCTCTAGCACACTACTTTGGAAGCGGAAAGTTGGAGAATTGCAAACCAAAAGGAAAGAAAAAGAGATAGAAGCCCCACCATGACAAGATGAACCGAGAGTCCCCCTTTGGCCCCTTGAATCCCGACATGTTAGATCGATGTCTCCTGGATTGATCATATAAGTTAGACAGAGTCGGTGGGGGATAATAACCTTATCAGCCAAGCTTGCTTTATATCGACATTCTAGAGAGACAACAAAAATTAGCAACAATTTTGAAACATCATATACGCTTAATTTTTCTTTTCTTTAATTATGGATTTAACTAGACCAAATTAAACAATGGGAAAAAACAATAAGTGTAACGTTATTACTCCCTCCGTTTTTTTATATGTCGTTTTAGAGCTGGGCACACAAATTAAGAAATCTATTAATTTGTCTATTATACCTTCACAAATCAAATGTATTTACAGTTTTAATTATCAATCTCTATTTTCAATGTTATTTTAACTTGAAGTTATAATAGGTATTTTCTGCAAAAGTTACATTGAAAACTGAAGATGACACTTAATTTGAAACAAAAAACCAACTCTAAAACGACATATAAAAAAAACGGAAGGAGTATATTATAGTAGATAAAAAAACCTTTTGAAATGCTATATTTTTTTGTAATCATCCGAAGTAGGGTTTTAGATAGTCAAATTTGGCAATGAAACCTCACGTCTATTGAGCACATAACTGACAAAAATTAGTGGACTATAATTTCCTTGAACCATCATAAATGTGTTGCCTCGATTGATCACGCATGTATCTTACCATATTTTGAGATTTCCGAGTCAAAACTGACTTGTAAAGAATCACATGTTCGAGTTACCTTCTTTCAACCACCAAATCCTGGATTTAGTTTGCATCGTAAAGAAAAATTATTCAAAAACTATTAGTTTAGAAAGATAAAAAAATACTACTAGTTTGGTAAGATAGAAAATAAACGTATTTAGTGTATATAGTAATATATATTAAAATATTGTTGTAAGAAGTATAAGTTAGAATCCATATTTGTTAAAAAAAAAAAAAAAGTTCTTGCATGGTCAGTCATTTTTTGAAAACATATTTTGTGTTCTACCACTTTACAAAAAGTGTAAAAATAAGTAACACTTTATGTACAATAGACGCGTTGATTTTCCAGTCGTATCCTTGCACAGTATTGCGCGTCTCAATAGTGTACAATACACAGACCAATAACAAGCAGGGGCAAAATTGTATTTTCAACAGAGAAAGTGTTACTCAATTTTATAGATTTTAGAAAGTGTTAGAACACAAAATAAGTTTTCAAAAAGTGACAGCAAATATCTTTAAAAAAATTAATCAAATTTAACTAATTATTTAAGACATAATTGCACAGAAAATCATTTATTTCAACTTTCCTTAGTAAGTTAACACTATATTTTTTTAGCGTGTAAATGACGAAAATACTCATTCATCTGTCTACCTTGCATGTACCGTCCATATGCGTACATATCGTACTGTACATTGGCTAAATTATCATAAATAGTGAAATAAGTGAAACTTTCATAAATAAGTTTAAAAAATGCTAAAAAAATTTAAAAACTTGAAATAAGTGATCTTACATCCAAAACCCCCGTTATTTAAGATAGAAAATGTTCGGTGGATTTTGTGTATCTAAACTTGTTACGGATTTTTAGATGTAGGGTTGTCTTTGAAGATTCTGACAACTTTTGGAGAGCAAACTGAAACATGCGCTTATCAAGAAAACGGTCAAGAGTCTCAAGACTGCCTACGATATTGGTGAAGTATATGTTCGAGGAGATCCTGAAGTTTAAGTGAAAAATAAGACCAAATAACTGGTCAAAAACATTTAAAAAACAAAAATCAAAAAGAATATGCAAAGAGTCGAGTTCTACATCATAGCTCTGGGCATCAGTACTCGTTACCCGCCTGACCCGTTCGACCCGTCTCGTACTCGGCCCGTAAAACTGGGTATCCGACTCGTCCAAGCCAAGTATCAAGGTGAGTTAACCAACTGCTTGCAAGTAACATGACAAGTCCAAGCCGAATTTTTTTTTTGACTACTTGTCCTGTTACCCGGCTTGTTCCCGTTACCCGGCTTGTTCCCCGTTACCCGGTTTGCTACTTGTACCCGTTAATGTTATGAACTTATGTCAGTTATGTGTCATTTTTATTTTTTTATGGGCCATTTATAAACTTAAATTTTTCTCTCCTAAACCTTAAGCCCATTTGGTCCACCACTTTTGAAACCCTAAAAGCCTAAAGTAGTCTCCAATCTCCATCGCCTCACTCCCTCAGTCTCTCACACGATTCCCAAACGCAAACCCTAGATCTAGAGAGAAAAAAATCGCCTCACTTCATCGCCTCTCACATCTCACTCGATCTCTTGTTGTTTTTCTTCTTCCTGTTCGATCTCTTGTTCTTCTTCGCCGTTGACGGTAAGTCGATGAATTTTTATGCTTCTGCTTCGCCGATGTTGTTCTTCTTCTTCTTGTTCGATCATCGCTGCTTGCAAGGCAAGTAATGTAATTACTTGTTGAGCGGGTACATGTACTTGCAAGTACGGGTACGGGTTAAGGTACCCGCAAGTATCAAAAATCTGGGCGGGTATCTTGAATCAGCGGGTACCCGTTTTTACGGGTCCAAGTACGGGCCAATATTTTCACTACCCGTACGGGGCGGGTCAAGTAGCAAGTCGGCCAAAAAAAGCGGATACCCGCCCCGTGCCCAGGCCTACTACATCATGTTAATTAAAGACAGCTTGCAGTTCTATTAGCCGTTTTGTGAGCGTTTGAAAGTGAAAAAAAAGTTTAACACAAAGATTTCATGAGTTTTAGAGTGCAGTTACGTTGGATCAAAAGTTCAAGTATTTAGAGTTAGAGCTAAAACTGACATAACTACTTTGAAAATGTGTTTAAGTGTAGAATATAAAGGTTTTAGAACGTCTTATCGTGCGAAATGAGAATGGTTTCATAAATTTTACCTGACCCAAGTTCGGATATATTGGCATTTGGGTCGGGTTCACCAATCGTGAAGCACAAAGTAGGTGAATTCTAATGTCGACATGTATATAGGTCGGATCCACATTTAAGTATTTCCCATCCGCAGTTGTAGAGGAAGTGTGGATATCCTCTTTTAAGTATTTCCCAACATGGTTTATAGTATCAATACTATTTGTTAATAAAATAGTACTCCCCTATATAAACATGACCTAAATAGAGAGTCTATACTATTTGTTAATAAAACAAGCAGTTAATACACCTTAGCCTATCATATATAGCATGTAAATACTTTAAAAATAAATAAAAACTAGGACTTAACCCACGTTAATTATAGCGCATAGTAATTTTTTTAAGAAATTGTTTTGAAATTTTAGAAAAAATAATTTTATCTGAATTTTATAATATGCCTAACTAATGATTATAGATAGAGATGTCAAACCGGAATAATTTGTCTATTTAACCCGTCTTGCAGTTGACTAAAATATTATTTGGGCTAACCCGCAAAAACCTACAATCTTGAAAACATAACTTCAATATGCACCGTTTAATGACTTTGGTTTTGTGGTTAGTCCACGAACTCTTAAAAAAAAATCAATTTTCTTGTGTTTAACTTTTTATAAAATTAGTAAAATAATTTTTCAATTTTTTATTTTGATATATATTTCAATAAAATATAATAAATTATAGTGAGAAATATAGCAAGATTTTGAATAGATTTTTTTTTTGGAATATTGATGGATTGATTATTATTTAAAAATATAAAATATTAAAAATAATTAAGAAACTAAATAATAAATAATCTCTTTAATGACAACAAATATTTTTTATATTCTCTTCAATAATTTTAAAAGACAATTATATTCTTTCCTATTTCAATTATCTTTTGTTATTTGTAATGATATAATATGTAATAATTTACAAAATAAAGTTCATTTTCCTAAATGATTCTTTAAATAATATATATATATATATATATAGGTAACATATAGATATTGTATCATGTTAAGTGATATAACTACCGGAATGTCCATCATTCTTTAGAATGCTCAAGGTTCATACTTCATACCGGTAGTACGGAAATATTGGAAAAAAAAATGAAACGCAACAAAAAAAAACTATTTCTTTCTGTGTTTGACAACTTAGTTTCTTTCTGTGTTTGTCAAGGCAGAGGCCCGACGACAAAAATAAAAATAAAAATAATCATAAATGCAAAATTTACAAAGGCACAAAGCTGCAAAACTTTGGGCCGGAAAGGATTTGTGTCATATTACACGATAGGAATAAGTAGGAAAAGCCCAACAAAATATAAAAGCCTCAACCAAAATAAACCTCATAATAAGTAACTGTAAGTAATTTAAAAAACCATATATGTTGTTGTTTAGACGGCGCTTAGACGATATTCTATAAACCATAAGCAGTCCTAATCCTAAGCGGTGTTAGACGGTTTTAGTAACCGTTAAATAACTTTTATTTGATTAACAATTTTTATTCATTTTCGTCTGACTTTCAATTGTTAGTCTTGTATAAGTCAAATCTATATGATTTAATTTCACAAGTACATGATTATCAAGATGATCGTATATATTGTTTTATTTAAATTGAATTTGATTTGCTTGACAACAAAAAAAAGTTTGATTTGATAATTATCTTTGTGTTGAGACTCATTCCCATAAATAATTTGATAAATTAATATTTAAATTTGATTAGATAAATAATATTTTATGCTTGTTCCTCTTGACATTTAAAAGTTTTGATATTTGAGAGTTGAAATAGTTGAACTTCATTATTTATAATCATGTTATTTCGTTACGTTATACCAAAGTATATATAGGGATGTCAAAATGGGTCAAAACTAATGGGTTGGATCAACCCAATTCGTGAACTCTGATGGGTCAAATAGATTAATGACTCAAATGGGTATTGAGTCAAATAGATTGTGTTGAAATTGGTTGAATTTTAATTGTTAATGGTTATATGTGATTATCTATTAAGCCAATAACTTTTAATAAAAAACTAAACCAAACCAAAATCAAATATGTGAACTAAAATCAATGTTTTTGAATTTTGCATTTTCGTGTCAAAAAAGTGATTATGTATTTCCCGCCAAAATCGTAATTCCGCATTTTCCCGCCAAAACGTGATTTCGTGTTTTCCCGCCAAAAACGTAATTCTCAATTTTCTCGCCAAAAGCGTGATTTTGCGTTTTCCCGCTAAAAATGTAATTTCCCATTTTCCCGCCAACCTTAATTTCGCATTTTCCTGTAACGTGATTTTGTGTTGTCCCGCCAAAAATATAAGTTCACGTTTTCCTGCCAAAAACCGTGATTTCGTGTTTTCCCGCCAAAAAACATAATTTCTCATTTTTTTTATTAAAAAAAAACCGTTCCGCATTTTCTTGCGAAAAAAACATAATTCTTCATATATTATAATATCAAGATATATTTTATGGATTATTGGGTCAACTCATTTAATTATATTACCCATTAAATTTAATGAGATATGGATCGATCCAACCCATTAGTTAATGGGTTGGGTTAACCAATTATCCATTTAACACACAACGTATTGGGTTATGAGTTGGGTTGGGTTATCGGTTTTGACAAATGTATGTGATCTTAGTTATAAACATTTAAATCACTTAAAATCATATAAGGTCAACATCTACTCCGGTTGAACTCTCTTCTGTTTTTTTTTTTGTTTACTATTCCCTAGCTTTGATTGATCAACGGTTTGGATGCTAATTTTTATGATACGAGTTTTTGACCGATGATAAAAACAAAACAAAAAAAACTATCGCAATCATAAACATTCAATTTTTAAAACATCGGGAAATAGTTTTATTCGTTTTTTTTTGTTTAAAAACATCGGGAAATAGTTTTATTCACATAGAAAAAATGTCAAAATCCTAGTGTGCACGTAAACTATAAAGTTTAGCACATAATGAACAATTAGCATTATTTAAACTATAAATTGCTACGAAGAATTCGGGTATGGAATCGGGACATCGACTTCTTCGAATATGGTCTTCGGTTGGAACGGTTTGTTCCCTTTGCCTTTCTCGATTATCTCATCGCTCTTTTCTCTTTTGGTTTGTTGTCATTTGTGTTTTCAAATGTATTCTCCCTTTTCTGGTTCTTTGAAGTTGTTTCTTTTTACTTTTAGTCTGTGTTTTGTTGTTTTGTTTCATAAAAGACGTTTTTAATATTAATGAAGGACTTTTAACAACAACAAAAAAAAAAAATAGGGACCTTTTTCATTCAAAAAAAAAAATAGGGACCTTTAAAATACAAAAGTGATCTTAGCCGGGTGAAGAAAAAGGCTTTTTGAAAGTTCACTATATATAGAAACTTCACAGCGGTCACCTAAGCTCTACTCATCAGGAAAAACATATGCATATAAAAATGTTTTTGAGGAAGATAAATTTCTAACTAAAGCTTCCATTTGAAATCCTTCTCCATAGTTTTCCACACAAAAAAAAATCATATTTTGTTTCTCTTAAAATAGTACCAATAATGTTAAGCAACGGCCGAAATGATGTCATTTTCAGTGGGAATTGGTTTAAGAGCATGTCCACATGCTGCTTTAATCATATCTTTATGAAGGAAATAATGAAAAAAAAAAAAAAAACCCACACATGCGTTGGTCGAGTGGTCGGTCAGAGTGGTAGGTCGTTCCACAAATGGGCAACCCAGGTTCGATTCTGGCTCTTGGGCTCGAAAAAATTATCACGAATGTGTGGGAAGTCTGGCCCAAGCATTTAACCTAGTAGTCCGGTAGTGGGCAGATCGGCTACCCCTAGCATTAGTCGGTCGGTATTCCAAACTCGGGCGGGCGTATGACACGACCCAATCGAGGCCGAACCGGATAGCACAGAAGGTTATCAAACAAAAAATAATGAAAATACAATTGATGGGTCCAAGTTTCATGTGACTTGATGAGAATATGAAGTAAAAAAGCGTAAGAAAGATTATAGCAAAATGGTATGGCTGACTCAAACTTTATTGTTAAAGGGGTTCACAAAAGACATTGAGCTGACACAAATCCATGCACCATGTTTCTCTTTTCATTGGATTTTCGATTTCTCTCAGATCTTGCTCCCAAAAAAGAAAAGAACTTTGTTACCTTTTATTAGATTATGATATTCAAATTCAAGTTATAATGGGAGAAATTACCTAGCTTTGGTATGATTTTGCCTTTTGGTTTGGTTCTTTTTATGTTGCATCAATTTCCATTTCGATTCAGTTTTGTTTAGTTCAGACTCAAATAAATGAAAAGCCTTTCAATCCAAAATCAAATATCTTTTTCTTCAATCTATCCGGTTATAACGGTTTTATAACCAATCCTTTGTTTGTTTTCCTCTTTACCTAGACCTAATAATATGGAATTGTAATCGAAATAATTCAGGTTGATTTAGAAAATTTAAAGGTTTAATATGGTTTGATGAGTTCATGTTAGTAGTATGGCATGTTTTCTTAAGAATCCCAGTTAAATTTGTCCCGTAAGCAACTTAAAAGCGAATATCCAACTCGGGTAGTTGCCTATGGATCAAAATATACCATGCCATTTAGTTACGTTTTATGGTCGAAGAAAATGTTAACTAATCCAAAATCGAACACGCGCAATCTTTTTAATTGATATCGGTTGAAATAAAAAACAAATTCATGTTTCTTGTTATTAGTTTTCTAAAACTAAACCGGCGTAGCCATCATAGATTAGTATAATCATATAGAGTTGATCGAATACATGCATGTATGTGGAGAAAATTACAAACAAACAAAAATGTGTGGCTATTTTCAGTTCTTGTGGTTGTGGGTACGCATTGTAGGGCATCTCAAATGAGATTTGAGAGTACTAGAAGGAATCATTTCTTGTTATATACATACGTACAAGAAAATATATAACATCACCGCGTCCAATATTTATGTGTCGCTTAATCTTGAATATGTTTCCAAATAAAAAATAACATTATATGGCAATAGATAACGATGGAACCTCAACCAACCTATCACGCGCTCTTTTGTCACCATCGATAAGAAAGGTTAACATATTATTGTTGTTGTCACTATAATAAATGGTAGGAGATTATGATAAAATTATTGGGAAGGGATGATATCTGAATATCAAAGAAATCTCGATTGAAAGATTTTTTTTTACAAGTAAAATCAAACGCAAAACTAAACCATGCTGATAAACTTCAATTTCTAACATTTGTGTTTCAAAAAAAAAATATATCACAAATACAAATCATCTTATTTAACACTATGAAAATAAGGTTATTAATTCTAGCACATTTTTACTAGTATGTTTCATGAATAATAGAATAGATAGTAAAAAATAATCCAATAACGAAAACATTTGAGCTAACAAAAGTTTTTTGCAAAACGCTAAAAAACTGTTTTAGTATATTAATGCATGATGTTTGCCTTTGTAGCTAGATTTATAACATGCCTGAAAAATATAACGGAATCACTTTTTAAAAATGTGAAAATTTGATAAATGTTATGAATGATAAAAAATAACGGAATTATATTTCCAAAACGTAAAAAAATAGTATACCATATTCATCACATAATTTTTTAGAATCTTTTTTTTTTTTGTCATCATATCATATTGGCCACTTTTAACCTCTTGCTAGAGAACTACACAGGTTCAAACATGATTCATTGTAAACCGATGTCTCATTTGTTCCTCTCAGAATTTCAGTTTAAATTAGTGTATTAACACATTTTTAAACAAAAAATTTGTATAATCTCTGATAATCCATCCAATTCCACAACAACAAAAAGGATAATTAAAACTGTTGAGAAAATGGATGGATTCTCAGAAATGATAAAGGAAGGTGTTGTAAATTCGCGAGAAAAGAAAAAGAAGAAATCAAAACCTTTACCAAAAAAACGAATTGAGGTAAATATTCGTTTATGATTTTTTTTTCAATGTGTGAATAATTAATTTACAAATTCTTAATCTTGTATTTATAGCCCCAAAAATTCGATACCAGTAAAAATATAAAACTGAATAATTTTCTATTCTAAGTATACCGTACCGAAGACCCGTTGCATTCCTATACTCAGCTCTACGAAGGCCTCATTGCAGTCTATCTATAGATTATAAGTTACCTACAAACAACATACCTCAACTTTAGTCGTGTCTTGAGGCGGAAGCAACAACCCTTAATTGGGCAATGTCTTGCTTGGATAATTTGTGTGTAGGAGAAGTGTTTTTTGAAAGTGGTTCTACGATACTCATCCAGGCTGTGAAAGATCATCATCTTTGGCCGAGACTAAAGAGTTATACAAACGAAATCTTTGGAGCGGAAATTTTTTTGCAATCTCTCTTTACATTCAAAGGAAGGCAAGCCAATGTATGTGCCGATCCTATAGCCAAAAAAAACTTCCTTTTGTGTTCTTTACTTTGCAACTCTAGAGTGTAGTAGTCATATGTGGTTATTAATTCCATATGTGGAAAAGGAGAAACATGATGTATGTCTGTTTCTCCTTTTCTTTTTGTTTTTCTTCAACTTAATCAAACATTAGTCGTGTCTTCAACTCAATATGATGTAGTAGTCATATGTGGTTATCAATTCAATTAGTAAAATGAGTTTGATTGAGTTGAAGAAAAACAAAAAGAAAAGAAAAAATTATTCTTAATATGATGTAGTAGTCAAGACACGACTAAAGTTTGATTGAGTTGAAGAAAAACAAAAAGAAAAGAAACAAATTAAATCCCAAAAAACCGTACTATATTTTGTGTGGTACGCCCTAGAAAGCTAGTGCGGCTATGCATCACCGCTAGGTCTGGGCATTCGGGTTTCGGTTCGGGTTTGCTCCGGTTCAAGTTATTCGGGTTTTTGGGTTTAGAATTTAGAAACCATTCGGGTATTTTAGAATTTCATTCGGGTTCGGTTCTGGTTCGGATATTTACTTCGGGTTCGGTTCGGGTTTGGGTATCCGAAAAATCATAAAAATAAAATGAAAATTGGTTAAATTTGAATAAAACTGGTTAAATTTAAATAAAATGTGGTCAAACCTTAACAAATATAACTAAAAACTTCGTATATTTTAGTTATTTTGGGTCTCTCAATCATTTTGGTATAAAATTAACTCATATCTTCGGATTTATAGTTGTAATTTTGGGTTATCAAATCTAAATATAATTAATATTTTGGGTATATAATTGTATTTCGGATATCCATTCGGTTTTCGGTTCGGTTCGGGTTCGGTTTTTCGGATTTAGAATTTAGAAACCGTTCAGATATTTCGGTTCCTCTTTTTCATGTCGGGTTCGGTTCGGTTTTTCGGGTTCGGGTATTATGCCCAGGCCTAAATTCACAGCTACACAAGTTATCTTTTTTTTTAGTGATTGAGAACACAGACATTGGACCAAACGCACTTAACGTCAAAACTATTCAGACCCTAAAAATTCGTACTAAAAATTCGAATACAGATTGTAACCTGACAAAACATGCAAGTTGTCAAAGACCAGTTTGAAAAAACCAAACAAAGAAAAATGATTTATTTGAGAGACAAATAGTCATATAGGTAATGTCAGAAGATTGTACATTGAAATCTAGCACAGCAAAAAGCATTATTGTTCACACACATGCACACAGAAACACACACACACACACACGTGTACATTCACACGTACGCGTTCACACGTGCACATATCCCCATAGGAATCTCCACCTCTATATAAGAAGATTGCTTCAACATAAGTGTATGCAAGTGTGTGAAGCTAAAGAGTAATTAAATATTAATGGCGACTTCAGGGTTTAAGCATTTGGTGGTTGTGAAGTTCAAGGAAGATGCAAAGGTTGATGAGATCTTGAAGGGCTTGGAAAATCTTGTTTCTCAAATTGCTTCTGTCAAATCCTTTGAATGGTTCGTCATTTATTTTATTATTTTTCAAGTAATCAAAAAATATATTATTTTTTTGGATCTGTAACTAATTAATGACCGTAAAATTTGATGGTAACTAATTAGGGGAGAAGATAAAGAGAGTCACGAGATGCTTAGACAAGGATTCACTCACGCATTCTCGATGACCTTTGAGAACAAAGATGCTTACGTTTCTTTCACAAGCCATCCTCTTCACGTTGAATTCTCAGCCACTTTCACCGCCGCTATCGACAAGATCGTACTCCTGGATTTCACCGTCGCCGCCGTCAAATCTCCCGTTGAAGCATCACCATGAATCTTGTGATTATATAAAACTTGTTTCTTGATTAATCTCTTTCTATAATCGAGGTTTTAAGTTGTTTCGGTTGTGTAACTCGGTTGGTTAAGTATGTTTTGGTTTGATTCGTTTATTTCCGGTATCCACTAAGGCGCTAATAAGAACCTGGTTTGGTTGGAACTTGGAAGTTTGATATTTTTTGCATATATGTTTAAAAAAAAAAAAAAAAAATGAAAAGCTGTGTTACGTGGAGTTTTTTTCATGCGAGTAAATCTGACTCTTTATGTGGGATTTATCAAAGAAAACAAAAATCTCTTATTATATAAAGATGAATGTTTCAAAGTTACTAATTCACGTGATCGTGTCAAATTAATTGATCATATTTTAACATTTTTTTAGTTAAATTTATAATTAATTTATAATCCTAAAAACTAAAGTTACTAAACAAAAAGAAAAAATAGTAAATGTTTGTATCCTAAAAGCAAAAGTTAATAAAAAAGGAAAAACCCAAAATTAATAATAGAAAAAAAATTAAAATCGATTAATAACTGATTAATAAAAAAAAAGGAAAATTTAAAAATTATAAAAAATTAATAACCTATTCATAAAACCTAAAAAGTAAAATTACTAAACAAAAAAAAACAAAAAAATTTAAATTTATCCTAAAAACAAAACTAATAAAAAAGAAGAGAATAAAATCATTAGTTTTTCCTTAATAATAAGTGACCAAAACTCGGAAGATACAAAGAATGTGATTCTGCCTCGAGTGATTTTGGCCTAGATGATGAACCTTTGTAGTTTGTGCAACGGATGACTCCTCTTCCGCTAGGACCATCGGGAAAGTCCATGACGCTGATGCTAGCCGCGTCTAGGTGGGAACAAGTCGAGCCATTCTTTAGTGAGGTTAAGGCATTGTGCTACGAGCGATATTGTGATCCATTGGGTGACCAACCACTACCATGACTTTTACTGGTTCTGACTCGGTTAGTTCGTACAAGATTAATTTCCAGGCTTTCCCGGTTCTTTTCCACGAAGCTGGAGCCGCTTCTTCGTCTAACTGACTCGCCTGCACAATTTGGGAATTGAAAAGATCAAAAGAACCAACCAGTGACCAATTACTTCATTTCGAATGATTATATAAGTAATACGTTAGCTACCAAAATAATTCAAAGATTGTAAAGTTGAGTACTTTTTACGAAAATCAAGAGAGATGAACCAGTTGGCATGAGACCTTAACACTCTCTCATTGCTTTTTAGACATACTTGCACGCGACTCTTCGTCTCCGTTTCTGGCCGTCGGATCTTCCAACACACAAAACCCTAAACAAGAAATATGAACATTGTTAGCGCGGAAAAAGTGCTATAATAAGGTTTTAATAGCGAATTAACAAACACTAAGATATCGCGCGAACTATGGTAGGTACCACTCATATGATAGCACTATTTCTGTATTTTATGATAGATTCTTATATCATAGCAATATTTAAATGTTTTATTCTGTTTTGTCACAATACTTCGGTATTTTGTAAAAATTATTTAATAATTCGTGTTTCTTGCTATAATAGATGCTTCTACAATAACATAACATTGATCTATTCATAGCACTATTTCCGTGTGTTTTCATGACATTGATCTATTGTTATATTAAAAGTTTGACACCAACCCTGTTTTGCATAATATAAACATGAACCCTGTTTTATATAGAAATAATATCATTCATAACATAACATTGAATCCCAATACAACATACATAACACAAGTCTAAATCTCAATCCAACATAACACAAGTCTGAATCCAAAATACATAAGAAAATTCATAAGATCATTAGCCTAGTCTTAAACTGGTTTTACCATCCAAGGAATCGTGAGAAATCGGAGATTTCCCGTTGCTACGGCTGATCCATAACTGGGCACATTCCTCTGCAATGTCGTCTTCCACACCATGTAACTTAGCTCTGCCCCGGAAGTACATCAGCCATGCCTGCAGTAGCGTAACCAAAGGAATCAAGACAACATTTTAACTGAAACTCATCATAAGCAAAGATCGACATTGTTTGGACTTGTAAGTTCCGTAGCCATATCTCGTAACTGATGTTGAGGTGTGGCTACTTGTTGTTCGACATGGCTATTTCTTAATGTGATGAAATAATGCAGGTTGATCACAGAAAGTCTGACAATGAGCGAAATACTTAGCAAACAAATCTGCACAATAAAGCTGAGAGCAATTAATAAGAACTTACAACTCGATCTGTCGGAAGTTCAACATGTATAATTTCACCAAAGTTGCATGCACGTTAGAATAAAGTTATTACCCACATAATAGATCCTAGGGATCAATAAGGGTTTCACACAAGAAGAAAACAGATGAGGATTCTCTGTATACACAGTATGAAAGAAAACAATCATTTATCTTTGATGGATTTTTCAAATTGCTGTAGCTGACATATGTCGTGTCATTAACCTCTGGACTGAGATCTCCAACAAAAGTGTTGAAGTGACCTGCATCTCATGGAAACAAAAGCATTAAGCATCCAGACTTTTCTGAAACACGAAGATTATTGCTAAAAGGCAATCCACATACAAAAATACCTTCACATAGCTAATTATCGTTTGCTTAACACTGCAAGACTTCCAACAAGATAAGCAATGTCCTTTCGTCTAAAAAAGGCACACTCACCTGTCGTATGATCTTGGCGTAGACATCAAATGTTCCTTTGTACTGGAAACAATCCGGCGGGCCAATAGAGAAAATACCTTTACCTTGAACAGCAGCGCGCGAACATGAAGGAGAACATCTCAAGTCCGCAAACATCTGAACCCAAAAAGACTAATTCAGCGGTGACTGGTGAAATGAAGACTAAAATGTCGAAAGTATTCTCCTTTAAACATCTCTCCCACAAAAACAGAATTCAGACACATACCATGTTTGGTCCAAAGAATGCCATGCGGCTAATGGCGTTACTGAGTGGGTGAGACTAAGAAACTTTGGCGGCTTGAGCTTGCAATCGAGTCTGATAACAAATTAACCACAACAGAAACACAAGTCCCTTACCGGTAAAACGTATATAACTTCCCGGAGGTTTAGAAATTAACACCCCAAAAAATAAAACCTACCTTGACAACGTCGAGAGGATTTAGAATAACGGCGGCCAAAAACGCAGCTCCGGCGGCCGAGAAAACTCTTTCCGTGAACCCTAGCTTTTCCTCCGATGAACCCTTCTCCAACTGAGGCAGGGAAGCTATTTGCGGTCCGAGGCTTCGAAATCCTCTCACATCTCTTATTCCAGTAGTTGAATCAATGGTCGAAAACTCACGGCCTTCTATTTCCGATCTGATACAGCTAAGATCCAGATCCAGATTCTCTAAAAAGAGGGATAAATAGAACATGAAGGTAGAAAATGAATTCGAAATAGCAAAAAAAAAAGAATCAAAACGAAGAGATTCAGCCATCGGCGACGACAGTGTAGGAGTAGATCTGATGAGGATAGATATTAGTTGAGAGTTTGTTACAAGAAAGAGAGAAAGAAAGTGAAAAAGAAGATATTATTTCTCTACCCGTCATTTACAATGATCTAATCATTTATATAGAGAGAATTAGAGTGGTTTATACTTAACCATAACATTACAATCATTTGATGAGTAAACCAATTCTGGTTAACTCTATTATTCCCCCTCAAGATAGAAAGGAGACCCATCTTGCCGATGAGAGATTGAAAAGGAGCAGGATATAGAGCTTTCGTGAATACATCAGCTAGCTGGTTGTTGGTGCGAACATGTAGAGTCTTTATCAAACCACTTTTGACACGTTCCTAAACAATATGACAATCCATCTCCACGTGCTTTGTTCTCTCGTGAAAGACAGCATTATTAGCTATGTGTATAGCTGCAGTAGAATCACAAAACAGAGGAACTGCAGTGTTTTATGGTGTATGTAACTCTCCAAGCAGATTAACCAGCCATTCAATCTCAGCGACAGCTAATTGCATTGCTATGTATTCAGATTCAGCTGTTGACCGAGATACAACCTGTTGTTTTTTGGACTTCCAAGATAATAGTGAATCACCAAGAAACATACAGTACCCTAAGGTAGAACGCTTTGTGTCTGGACACGAACCCCAGTCGGCATCTGTAAAACCCTTTAGCTGCAAATCATATTTGGAAGGATAGAAGAGTCCCATTCCAATTGTACCTTTAAGATAATGAAGGACTTTCTGAGCAGCCTTGAGGTGAGATGCTTTAGGAGATGATGAAAACTGACATATTTTGTGAACCGCATGAGTAATATCAGGACGAGTCAATGTGAGATACATTAACTTCCCAACTAACCGTCTATAAGACTCTGGTTGGTCAAGAACTGGTTCATCATTGTGTTGACTTAGTTTTAAACTTGGATCCACTGGAATAGTTGCTGGTTTGCATCCCAAAAGGCCAGTTTCGTCCAATAGCTCCAGCACATATTTCCTTTGACAAATAGAGATCCCTTCACTTGATCTTGCTATCTCCAAGCCTAGAAAATATTTCAAAGGACTCAAATCTTTGAGTTTGAAAAATTTCTGCATATCAGTTTTCAACTGAACTACTGCATCGTCATTGTTACTTGCAATGATGATATCATCCACGTAAACCAAAACAGCCATGAAGATATCATCTTGAACCTTGAAGAATAAGGTATGATCAGTCCGTGATTTCTGAAAACCATGACTAATCATCGTAGAACTGAACTTGATGTACCATTGTCTCGAGGCTTGTTTAAGACCATAGAGAGATTTCTGAAGCTTGCAAACAACATTAGGTGGTAATGATTCCCCCTTTCTTTATGCATATTCTGGAGGTAAAACCATATATATCTCCTCATCAAGATCAACATTCAGAAATGCATTCGATACATCCAACTGTGTAAGACACCAATTCTTCGCAGAAGCAATCGCTATTAAGCTCTTAACTGTTGTCAGTTTAGCTACATGAGAAAAAGTGTCCACATAATCAATGCCTACATGTTGTGTATACCCATTCGCAACTAAACGAGCTTTATAACGTTCCAAAGTACCATATGCATTGAGTTTCACTTTATAAACCCATTTGCAGCCAATTGGATATTTTCTTGGAGGTAAAGAAACCACAATCCATGTTGCAGTAGATTCGAGAGCATCCATTTCAACATCCATTGGTTCATCCCAGATTTTTAACTTCTTGGCTTGTGTATATGTTGCTGGTTATGTATATTGAATGAGAGCACAACCATAAGTTTTATGCTCTGTTGATAGTCTGTCATAGGTCACAAAATCAGAAATGGGATATTGAATTCCTGAAGTGACCAAATTGCAGTAATAATCTTTGAGATAAGCTGGAGTTTTGACAGATCTTTTGGAATTAGAGGACTTACCAATCTCAGAAATCTCTTCTGCAAAAAAATCAGGAAATTCATCAGCCAGAGTGTAATACTCATTGTCGACAAGAAGAGCTTCATGTGCACCAGCTTTGGACATATCTGCAATTTGAGTTGAATCTTCTACAAGTCCAGATGGGCATGTATCAACAACTTCATTCCTTTCTGCAATCATATCAGATTGTTCAGCCAAACGAAGTAATTCGATCTGAGAATAATTATCCTTATTGACAGCAAAAGGAAATATTGTCTCATAGAATACCACATGTCGAGAAATGAATATTCTATGAGATTCAAGATCCAAAAGTTTGTATCCCTTAACACCAGCAGGATATCCCAAAAAAACACAGGCTCTTGCACGAGGTTGAAATTTGTGTCTTTGTTTAGGTGATGTAGACCCATAGCATAGATAACCAAAGACCCGAAGCAAATGATAAGTCGGCTGTTTGCTAGTCAATAACTCCAATGGTGTCTTGTTATCAAGTAACTCATATGGCAATCTATTGATAATAAATACCGCAGTGAGTATGCAATCTCCCCGATACTCAAGTGGAATGTTAGATTGAAACATCAAAGCTCGTGCCACGTTTAGAATGTGTTGATGCTTTCTTTCAACCACTGAATTCTGTTCCGGAGTCTCTGGACAAGAATGATAAGAAGTAATACCCTTTTTCTGAAATAGCTGAGTAAACTTCAATTCTTGAGCATTATCTGATCGGACTCCTTTTACCACGGCCTTATACTGTGTTTCAATCATTTGAATGAAATTTAGGAAGATATGAATGACCTCATTTTTTCGTTCTCAATAGATATATCCATGTTGCACGTGTGTAGTCGTCAACAATGGTAAGGAAATACATATACCCTTCTGTTGTTGATGTCGAAAAAAGCCCCCAAGTATCAATGTGTAAAAGCTCAAAAGCTGTTTTACATCTATGATTTTGTGAAAGGAAAGACAAATGTTTCTGTTTGGCAAGATGACAAGTTGCACAATGAACTGGTCTTTTATTACTGGTCTTTATTCCAAGTACATTATCAAGTACATCAAATCTGGAATAAGAAGGGTGGCCCAGCCTATGGTGCCAAACAGAGGAATCAACAACCACATTACAAGTTGAAAACTTGTTTATTTCTGAGGTATATAATAGTGAAGAAACATCCAGTACATATAGATTGGAGACTTGTTCACCTTGTCCAATCGTCAAGCCCTTGGTAGGATCCTGAATCACACAGGAATCCTTATCAAAATAGACTCGAGAATTCAAATCTTGTGTAAGCTGATTGATACTGAGCAAGTTGAATCGAAATTCTGGAATGTACAGAACATTGTTGAGCAGAATATGTTCATTAACCTACACTTGACCAATTCCTGCAATTCTCACACTTGTACCAGTAGGAAGACTAAGTGATGGTCTCGAATAAGTAGACAAGTTCACAAACAAAGATTTGTCATGAGAGACATGGTGAGTTGCTCCACTATCTATTATCCAACATTGGGATGATAAACTATTCCTTGATACTCTCAATATTCCAACAAAATGGAGAGTGGAAGATGAGAAGAAATACCCGGAATAGAAGATGATGAAGCCACATTTGCAGAGACATCAGCAGAAGATGACTGAGTGTGTAACTGTGAGCTGAAATAAGCAATGACGTCCTGCATTTGATCTTTGGACAAGCTACCAATTCCGCTTACGGCTGAAGATTCAGAAGACTGAGAAGTATCATTCAGAGCAAGATGAGCTACAACAGGTTTAGGTGTGTTGTATTTCATCTGAACTAGTGGCTTTTCATTAGAGTATTTCTGTTTGCTTTTGAATCCAGGAGGGTAGCCGTGAAGCTTGTGGCATTTGTCCACTGTATGACCAGAGAATCCACAATGGGAACAGAGAGGTCTATTAGGTTTCTGATTGTTGTAAGAAGCTTGAGTGGCATTAACTGAGATTGGAGCAGAGACTTGAAAAGCAGTTGCATTGTCTTGCAAATATGGACCAATATTCCTTTGGCTGTGATCTTGATCTAGAAGATTATATATCTCAGCAATACTAGGAATGTTCTTCTTCATGATAATCTGACTTCGAGCAGGAGCATAAGAATCATTCAATCCAGCCAAGAATTTGAGGATCTTAGTGTGTTCAGCCTTAGAAGTAATGGATGTGCAGCATTTACAATTTTGACAAGTTTTAGCACAATCCGCTCCATCAAGATCGTCCCACAGAGTCTTCAACTTTGTGTAATATGTTGATAGATCGGTAGATCCTTGATGGAGAGACCAGATTTGCTGAGTCAACTGGTACGATCTTGGCAAATTTGTAATGTGAAATCTAGTCATCAAGTCTTTCCAAATCTCAGAGGCATCGTTAAACCGCAAGATGCTACCATAAATTTCCTTCGTTACTGAATTCATAATCCAGGACTTAACCATGCTATTACACCTAGACCAGATGCGATAATGCGGATGTGTTTCCGATGGTCGAGGGAGAGATCCATCAACAAATGCTAACTTGTTCTTAGCATCTAAGGCAACAGTGATCGCAATATTCCAAGTATTGTAGTTAGAGCCATCAAATACCTCATATATCAACGAAGTCCCTGGATTATCTCCACTGGTAAGAAAGTAAGGAGAATATTGTACTCCGTCAAAATCAAAGAGATCTGGTGTCAAAGTCAGCGAATATCGATCTGGAATCATAACATTTGGAGAAGATGGAATCGAGACTTGAGAATGTTCGGCGGAGGAAGTCTGATTCACAGATTTTGATGCCGCACCAGAAGAACGAGTCGATCGACCCGCATTACCTCGGATAGTCACCATTGAAGCAAGATTCGGCGGAATAACCAGAAATCGAGCTAAAAAAATCGGCGGATTAACCGATGAGAAAGGATTAAACGAAGAGATTCCGAGAAATCAAAGTCAAAAGAAGCGGAAATCGAAGATTTGAAGATCGCAAAAGAAGAAATTTGTTGAAGTTTGAGCTTCAACGCTCTGATACCATATTAGTTGAGAGTTTGTTACAAGAAAGAGAAAGTGAAAAAGAAGATATTATTTCTCTCAACCCGTCATTTACAATGATCTAATCATTTATATAGAGAGAATTAGAGTGGTTTATACTTAACCATAACATTACAATCATTTGATGAGTAAACCAATTATGGTTAACTCTATTAATAGAGGCAGGAGAAGAATCGCTCTTGAGAGATGTTCTTCCTTTTTTTCTGTCGTTGAAAGAGTATTTTTTTTTTTTGGTTTCCAAACAATATAAAGGGAAAAGTGAGAATGAAGTTAATTGTGTTTTTTTTTGTTAAGTGTTGGTTGGCTCCGATGACGAAAATTAGGCTCCAAAAGTCAATTTTTTACTCCCATGAAATTTCGGCTTAGCGTTTTTAAAATGCTGTAATAGATTATCGTAATCCAGTATATCTTCTTTAATAGCAGTTACAGAAATCGTGTTATCAGAATGTGCTATCAATGTCCACTTTTCTGGTAGTGAGTGAATTTCACTCGAGTGCCACTAAATCCAGATTTTGATGATTTGTTTCTAAAATCCGTGCTAAACACGTCCTCACATTTAGGTTTCTCGAGGTTGTCTCTGTGGAATATTCGGTTCAATTTTGCGAGCGGGATTTGATGGAAGAAAAGAAAGCCAAAGGAAATCATGTCAAAGGGTCTGCAGGTTTCTCAAGTGCAAAATGATAAGCAAATTACCAGACTCTTTGATATCTCAGATACTCTTGTTTATTCCGACAAAGGAAACTGTTAGGACTAGTGTTCTGTCCAATAGGTGGAAAAGTCTCTGGCTGTTAATTCCCGGGTTGGACTTGGACTCTCGTGTGTTCCCAAATTACAATGCCTTTGAGAGTTTTATGGACACGTTCGTAGATTTATCTAGGGAAGAGAAGTCATACTTGCACAAGCTCAAGCTAAGTATTCGTAAGGGTGAGAATGATGAGTATTGTGTCACGCGTTGGATAGATTTCATGGCTACGCCTAAACTTAGGCCGCATCTTGATGTTGAGTGTGGTCCTGTGGATCGTGAGTGTTTGGAAGTGATGCCCGCAAGCCTCTACATCTGTGAGAGTCTCCTTCACTTAAGACTCCATCGGGTATTCTTGGATAGTTTTGAGTCTGTTTCTTTGCCTTGTCTCAAGACTATGCGTTTAGAACTTAATGTGTATGCCAATGAGACGGGTCTAGAGTCCCTCATCTCATATTACCCTGTTCATGAAGATTTGAGCATTGTTAGAAGGGTAGATGACAATGTAAAGGTTTTACGACTGCATTCTCAGACACTAACCACTCTCAGTGTAGGCTTTGATTTTGGTATATATGGTAGAGAGCTGTCTAGTTTTGATAGAGGAAACTCGGGGCTTTTGATTGATGCTCCTAGACTCAAGTATTTGAATTTCTATGATGAACTATCAAAGAGTAAAATCATAAGCAACTTGGGTTCCTTAGCTAAGGCCGATTTTGCTGGTTTCTTTGATGTTCAATATCATTCTGATGGAGTTGGCTTATCGAAGAACCAGTTGGCCCGCAACTTTTTCACAGGTATCTCGAGAGTTAGGGATATGATCATCTCTAAGGATACTATGAAGGTAAATGTCTATGAAAGTCTATAATGCTCTTTCATGAAATTTTGCTCACCCATAGTCTTACCTTCTTTTCTTTTATTTTATGTAAGCAATTCTTCTTTTCCTACTTGAAAGTAGAACCATTACCCTAGTTTTGGATCTCCTTGCATTGCCGATGCCATCTAGCTGATAAGCCTACGAGAGTTTATTTTCGTCAAAGGAAGAAGAAAGAGTTGGATGTTGAAGATCAGTTGACTGATGATGTGGAGTCAATGGCTGACGTGGACCTGTGAAAAGAGAGAAGGGTGTTAGTAAAGAATAGTATACGTAGAACTTTACTTGTAATTTTACGGGGGATCGGTTTACAGAAATCAGATCTGGGTCGTTGGAGAGTTTGTTCTCGACGATTGGCGATTCTCTCGAGAGTGTTCTTGAGGATCGATTGGGTCGATCATCATTTGAGAGTCTCAGAGGTGTTTCGATTTTGTATCTTTCTTGTTGAGTGAAATAAAACGAGGTGTTTCTCTTAACAATTGGTGCGGTGAGCAGCGATTATTGCGACCAATAACGATGGTGGAGATCGGTACGGCGGAGCTACAAGAATCTTACGCTGAGCTGAATCAAGAAGTAGACATCATTCGTGGTGGTTGGAAGCTGTTGTCGACGGCGAATGCAGACACAACGAAGCGCGTTGGCGGGATTGAAGATCGTTTATCCTCAATGGATAAAAGGATGGATTCGTTCGACAAAAATCTCGGTTCGATCAATCAAATCTTGGCTCGGATCGAAGCGATTCAGTTCGTCGATAAAGCGAGAGGAAAACAGAAGGCTTCGACTTCGGAAATCTCGAATCAGGTTAATCCGATAAATGTTAGTGATAATCGGGAAAATCAAACGCTAGGATATCAGGGAGTTCGTTTGGGGAACTATAACGATACCGATAAACTGGACCTGGTATCGATTAGTTTGCAAGGACCTGTGTTGAATTGGTATAATCGAGAAGTCGAGAGGGAAGAGTTTCGTGACTGGTCTCAGTTTAAGAAGAGGTTGATTGCAAGGTTCAATCAGAAGATAGAGGAAAACCCGGGGAAGAGATTATTCAGTATTAAACAGTCAAGCACTATTGCAGAGTATGTGAATGAGTTTGAAGAATTGTCAACAATAGTTCAAGGAATTGATGAATCCAATCTGGAGCATGTCTTTTATCTGGGTTTGAAGCCAGAAATGCAAGAGGTGATCAAGCTTAAGGAACCTAAAGGATTAACGGAGCATTTCAATGTTGTTATCAGAATGGAGGATAGTGCTTTTTGCATTTCAATGGCCACATCATCTCAAAACAATAGCTACAGAAGATCCACTTACATTCCTTTACGTTCGTCATCAAATTACAATGCTCATCGTTCAGTGTCTCACAGCTCAAGTCAAGACACAGCCAGAGACAGTGTTAACGGTTCAGAAAATCAGTTTGACAAGGTTCAAGGGTTAAAGACTGGGTTGCATGATAAACCTCCCTGGAAAGCTCGGAATACGGGACAAATGGTTAAGAAATTGTCACAAGCAGAGTTTGAAGAGTACAGACGATTGGGACTGTGTTACAAGTGTAAAGAGAAATGGTCCAAGGTTCATAAATGTCAGAATATGGAGTTACGGGTTATGGCAGTGATAAATGGCTGCGAAGTAGAAGTACTAGAGGAAGACTGGATGGATACTTTTGAAGATGAAACTGGCAAGATCACCGAATTAATGGAGTTATCCTTACTTTCGATGCTGGGTTTGTCTTCACCTACAACTACAAAATTGTGGGGAACAATTGGTAAAACAAAGATTATGGTAATGCTTGACAGTGGAGCTACGCATAATTTCATTGATCCATCGGTAGTTACAAAAACAAAACTGGTTCCAACGAGAAATGATCATCTGGAAATTCTCTTGGGAACGGGAATAACAGCAACTGGTACTGGTGTTTGTAAACAAGTTCCAATTGTTTTACAATCAGAAGAGTTTGTGGCAGATTTTATTGTGCTGGATCTGGGAAACACTGACATTATTCTTGGAATACAGTGGTTGAGGACATTGGGGAAGTGTGCCATGGACTGGGAACATCATGAGATTTCTTTTAATCATAGAGGAGCGATTGTGACTCTCATTGGTGATCCCACTCTCCATGGCAAAGGTTCTTCTCTGCATACGATACAACAATCAACTGGTTTTGATATGGAATTATTTCAGAGTGAACATATCGTGACATGTCATCAAATTCCAAAACCAGTTGAGCACTTATTGGATGGGTATTTGAAAGTTTTTGTTGAACCTACTCAGCTCCCACCTAAGAGAGGTCATGAACATGCTATTAATTTAGTAGCAGGAGCTGGCCCAATAAGTGTACGCCCTTATAGGTATCCACATGCTTATAAGGAGGAGATGGAGAAACAAGTATCGCAAATGCTGTCCTCAGGGGTTATCAGGCCAAGTCGCAGCCCATATTCAAGTCCTGTTCTTTTAGTGAAAAAGAAAGATGCTAGTTGGAGATTCTGCATCGATTACAGGGCCTTGAATAAGGTTACTGTCTTGGATAAATTTCCCATCCCAATGATAGACCAGCTTCTTGATGAGTTACATGGTGCAAAGATTTTTTCTAAGTTGGATCTGCGTTCATGTTACCACCAGATTCGTATGCAAGATCAAGACATTGAAAATACTGCATTTAGAACAGCTGATGGTCATTACGAATTTGTTGTGATGCCGTTTGGACTTACAAACGCACCTGCAACATTCCAAGCTTTGATGAACGATCTGTTCAGGAAATTCTTAAGGAGATTTGTGTTGGGTTTTTTTTATGACATTTTGGTGTACAACAACTCAGTAGAAGATCATGTGCATCATTTAAAGACGGTTCTAGAGATCTTTGTTCAACACAAGTTATTTGCCAATAAAAAAAAGTGCTTGTTTGGTCAGCAACAAGTGGAATATCTTGGACACATTATATCACACGAAGGAGTTTCCACTGATCCAACAAAGACAACAGCAATGAAAACTTGGCCTAGCCCGAGGAATGTCAAAGATTTAAGGGGTTTTCTGGGTTTGACTGGGTATTACAGAAAATTTGTGAAAGGATATGGAACTATTGCTAGACCATTGACAGAATTGTTAAAGAATGATCAGTTTGAATGGTCAACAAAGGCTCAGATTGCTTTTGCACAACTTAAAGAAGCCATGATAACGGCACCAGTATTGGCTCTACCAGATTTCACTGAGATTTTCATTGTGGAATCTGATGCTTCAGGGTATGGTTTAGGGGCAGTATTAATGCAGCGCCAAAGACCTATTGCTTATTTCAGTTCGGGGCTGTCTGATAAAGAACAGATCAAACCAATATATGAGAGAGAGCTGATGGCTATTGTTCTTGCAATTCAAAAGTGGAGACATTATTTGTTGGGGAGAAAATTTTTGGTTCACACTGACCAGAAAAGTTTGAAATTCCTGCTGGAACAGAGAGAAGTGTCCATGGATTATCAGAAATGGCTCACCAAGCTTTTGGGATATGATTTTGATATCATTTACAAGCCGGGTGTGGAGAATAAGGCTGCATATGGGTTATCTAGAATCTGTCATGACACGATTTCTAGTTCTCATTCACTGTTATCACTGACAATTCCCACTTGCTTACAACTACAGGACATCTTGAATGAGATTGAATCTGATGCTACAATCCAGACACTTAAAGAGAAAGTGCATTCGGGTGAAGAGAAGAACGAGGGATATTCGATCATAGATGGTAAATTGCTGTACAAAGGGAGTCTGATGATACCAAGAACTTCAGTACACATCCCTTTTATCCTCAAAGAATATCATGATGGAGTGTTGGGAGGACATTCTGGCGTGTTGAAAACGTTGAAAAGAGTTCAGACTGTGTTTTATTGGAGGAAGATGTCTGTGGATATCCAGAAATATGTGGCTCAGTGTGATGTTTGCCAACGTCATAAGTATTCTACACTATCTCTGGCGGGTTTATTACAACCACTGCCGATTCCTGGTCAGATTTGGGAAGCTTTGTTTATGGACTTTATTGAAGGCTTGCCATTATCACAAGGAGTTAATGTCATCCTGGTTGTAGTAGACAGATTGAGCAAATTTGCTCATTTTCTGAAATTGAGACATCCTTTTACTGCTGCTGATGTGGCTAATACGTTCCTTCAAGAGATAGTGAGATTGCATGGGTATCCCATATCCATTGTATCTAACCGAGACAAGATCTTTCTCAGTTCATTTTGGAAAGAATTGTTCAAGCTGGCTGGTACTAAACTGAAATACAGTACGGCTTTTCATCCGCAGTCAGACGGACAAACAGAAGTGCTTAATAGGTGTTTGGAGACGTACTTAAGATGCTTTGCATCAGGCCATCCGAAGAAATGGGCAAAATTTTTAGCATGGGCAGAACTGTGGTATAACACGAGTTTTCATACCGCATTGGGCACTACACCATTTCAGGTTGTATATGGAAGACAACCACCAAGCTTGTTACGTTATGAAGAAGGATCTACAGTGAACTTTGAATTAGAGGTGATGTTAAAACAAAGAGACTCCATGCTCATTCAAATCAAAGATCATTTACAAAAAGCTCAAGATAGAATGAAAAATAACGCGGATAAGAAGAGGAGAGAGCTAGAGTTTGCTGTCGGTGATAAGGTGTTTTTGAAACTCAGGCCATATCGTCAACAGTCTGTCTCCAAACGTGTCTGCCAGAAGCTTGCTGCACGGTATTATGGCCCATTTGAGATCTTGGCCAGAATTGGAGCTGTTGCATATAAGTTGAAGCTGCCTCAGGAGTCAAAAGTGCATCCAGTGTTTCATATATCTCAGTTGAAGCCTGTACTGGGAGCAGGTCATCAGATATCTGATCTTCCTAATTCATTTTCAGTTGATGGTGAGTTGATCATTGAACCTGCTTGTGTCATAGATACTCCTTATGATAAAGATGGTCACTTAGAGGCGTTAGTAAGTTGGACGAATTTACCTGATCATGAGAAGTCGTGGGAACGTGCTGCAGCATTGATTAAGCAATTTCCTCACTTAAAGCTTGAGGACAAGCTTCTTGTTAGCGATGGGGGTATTGATAAGCCTACGAGAGTTTATTTTCGTCAAAGGAAGAAGAAAGAGTTGGATGTTGAAGATCAGTTGACTGATGATGTGGAGTCAATGGCTGACGTGGACCTGTGAAAAGAGAGAAGGGTGTTAGTAAAGAATAGTATACGTAGAACTTTACTTGTAATTTTACGGGGGATCGATTTACAGAAATCAGATCTGGGTCGTTGGAGAGTTTGTTCTCGACGATTGGCGATTCTCTCGAGAGTGTTCTTGAGGATCGATTGGGTCGATCATCATCTGGGAGTCTCAGAGGTGTTTCGATTTTGTATCTTTCTTGTTGAGTGAAATAAAACGAGGTGTTTCGCTTAACACTAGCAGGTGTCAAATTGTATATGTATGCTGACTGTTAAAAAAGACTTTTTAAGGTGGGTCTATGATCAGACCGAGACTAGCATTCCTAGAGATTGGACTTGGATTTTCATTTGATTGAATCTATTTCTTTGTGAGCTTTTGGATGATGTAATTAAAAATGTGACTAAAAAACTGGAAGATACAAAGAATGTGATTCTGCCTCAAGTGATTTTGTTTAAAAAACTCTTTTTCAGCCAGGTCTTGTGATGGGGACGGACCATCTTCCTAAATGAGCCGTGTAGTTTGTGCAACGGATGACTCCTCTTCCGCTAGGACCATCCGGAAAATCTATGACGCTAATGCTGCCTGCGTCTAGGTGGAACAACCCGAGCCATTCTTTATTGAGGTTAAGGCATTGTGCTATGAGCGAGATGTGAGCCATTGGGTGACCAACCACCACGATGGCATCTCCTGGGTTTGACTTATCCTCGTCCGATAGTTCGTCTATGAGTGATTTCCAGACTTTCCCGGATCTGTTCCATAGAGCTGAAACCATTTCTTCGTCCAACTGACTTAGCCAACCATGTTGGATCGATGCAATCACAGCTTCGTCCTGCAGAATTTGGGGATCAGAAAGACCAAATTAGTGTTTACTTTACGATCACATGGTGATAAATAATCTTGCCTTATTGGATTTGCGGAGAATGTCCTCAACATCAAGCTCATTCATTTGTTTCGTATTCACATAGCGAGGCACACAATCTACACCCAAACAACCCGCAGCTTCTTGCACCTGTTAACTCTTTAAACTGTTAAAAGAACAAGATTCCACAAAATACATTTCTAAAAGTTTTGAGTTTGTTAAGAAATTAAAGTTAGATAGATAGAGGGTTCTATAATTTACCCGGGATATTACTCCAGCAGTCTCAATGGAGGCTGTTGTAGAGCTACAAACTATTGAAGTAACCCTTAGATCAAGAAGAAGCTCTGCGGTTTTCTGCGACTGCAGTAGTCAAGAAGTATATATGATCAGAGAATAACTAAGTGAAGGATTAAGAACTTTTTACAATTGCCCTTCCAAAAGTCATATGTTGTCTGTTACCTGTATCACCCCAAGCATATTCATTGGCTGATCATTAGTACTAGCCTGTTGGTCAAAGTGACTGCTTGGTTAATAACTGCAGAAAACCTGATGTGTAAAAGAATGGGAAAACTCAAAAAAGCAAGTGGTTTTTAAAACGAAGAAAATCCGGTAAAATCTGATCCAACTTAGTGTAAATAGCAAAACACCTTCTACGCAGATCCATGGAGGTTAATTCTGGCAGATAAAGATGAATTAAGAGATCAACGTAAGCAACTCATACAACTTTACCTCATAATCCCCCTGACCATGGCAGACAAGTATGATCTGCTTACTAGCTTCCCGGCCAACTAAACTTCCACCAGCTAGAGGCGAATTAGGTGTCTGCATTTGTACTACAAATTCAGTAAGGCTACCTACAACATTTTAAGCCCAACCCGGGAATCTTGCAACATGAAAAATTTCATATAACTAAGATGATTATGAGTCCATGTCAAGCCAGATATATGTCCTAATGAAAGAAGAACTTTAGTGTTTCATCGAAAAAAAGTTAGCTTGCCTGATTTAGTCGATTAAGACATACGTGAGGAGATCCACCGTCAGCTCTTGGTGTGAAGTCCAGTACGCTTACACCGCAGTTGCTCTGCAACAAACTCCTAAAATATTCTGTTCCCAGACCTGTCATATAACCAAAAACCGCAGACAGAGAAAAAACTTAACAGAGAAATGAAAAATCGGATAGTTGCTGAATGAAGAGAAGAAGAAGTACCCATTGCTGTTGCCACAAGAGCCTGGTTAACAGCATTATGAGCAACAACAAGAACAGACTTGCTCTCGTGAGCAAGAATACCGGTCCAGCAGCTTCTAGCACGAGACCATAACTCTCTTACTGGAAAGTGGCCATCGATGTTGAAGTTTGCCGGATCTTCTTGCCATTGCCTAAAGGCTTCACCAAACTTTGCTTTGCCCTCTTTCTTAAGTAGACCCTAATATAACCATCGGCTAGAGAAAGAATTTAGAGAAAGCATGAATGGTCTATGAAACCTCCTATATGTTCCCATCACAGTTATACTTACTTGAAAAGAGTATAGATCAATTTCTCTGAGATCGTAGTCAAAGATCATCTCAGTTTCTCGACTGCCCCGTATGATCTCAGCTGTTTTCTTTGATCTCTTCAATGGACTGAACCAATGTATAGCAAATGCAACCAATTCACAAAATGCTTTAACAAAACGAAAATTGACAATATCTGTATCTCTGATTCTTCAAATTCAAAAACATTTTTCTCTAAATATTAACTTCTTTAAATCGATCCAACACCAATACGAGAAAAATCACTCAAATCGATCTAAAATCCAAATCCAAGAGACTTCTGCTATAAAACATATTTCAAAGACCGATTCAATAGACGTAAGAAAAATTGCAGGACCTGGCGAAGCAGACATCGAAGGAGTCGTCGAAGAGCATCTGGCGAGAAATGTCGGCCTGAGTCTCGCCTTTCTTGGTCAAGACGGAAAAATCGGAGCTCCCTTGAATCCTCCCTTCTTCATTCCAGGTGCTCTGCCCATGCCTCACGAGAACCACTCGCTTCGTCGTCTTCTCGTTGCCTTGGTCATGTTGGCTCGATGATGATTGAGTCCAGAAGCAGCGGCGGCGAGTAGAATTCGGCCGGTTAGTCAGGTGGAGGAGACACCGGTTGGGAAAAATCGCTGTAGTGTGTGGTAGAGATATCATTTTATTTTATTTTTTTATTGAAGAGATAAGAACTAAATTTTCAGTACCGGCTTTTTACTTGGTATCTCGTTTTCGCGCGAAAGGCTAGCGGTTTAATTATGAATATACCAGACCGCCAAATCTAAAAACCAATAATCACAACAAAACAAATATTATACCAACTGTGAAAATGTTTTTTGGTATAGTGGTTGGTCGAAAAGTAAATTATTTCATATCCAAAGTACAACATATACGATTCAAACTCCATAACAACAATGAATTCGAGGTTTTCATTGTTTTTTTTGTTCTACCAACCAAAAAGTTCCGGACCAAGGTCCATGGAGTCCGTTAGAGATCAAAACATGTCGAGAGATTTCAGTTTTTCCTTCTGTTTTGTCAGTGCTCGAATGCATAATCTTGAATTAAAACGAGTGCTAAGCTACTGATAAATTTCGGTATGTTGTTAAGTGTAGTGTTTTTTTTTTGGGCAAGCTTAGTTTCGTGTATTTTGGTTAAGATAATTCGTCTGTGAGATTATAAGATCCATCTATCAAAGCAATAAAATTGTCATTTGAAGTGAGGATAAAAAGCTAAAACATTACCAACTCTAAATTTTCTGTTATATGATAAGACAAATGTTGGAACAATTTTAGTAAGTCAAATGAGTTTATTAAAATAGTGGAACTGAAAAGAAATTAGTCCATCAAATGTTTGTTGGCTAAATGAAAAGCATGTACATTTGTCCCACATTGAAAGTATGGGGAAAAATACACATGTATATATATGGAGGAATCAATGTCTTTATTCAAAATGCTAACATCCTTGCTGTGTTAAAGAGAGGATGGGGACCCCTACGCGCGCCGCCACCGCCTAGCCTAGCTGGGCTCGGGCTCTGGGCTCGTGGTCTTGTGGACAGGGCCATCGGCCCAATAAAAAGTCCTTTTTGGGACAAATTTTTACAAACATTTTGTCTCAAAACTGAACATTTAATCCCGCGTATCTAACAAATTTTTCCCGTAGATCGGTTTACCAGTGATACGGAAAACAAATCTTGTTATCTCATATGTCGGTATAACCTCTCTTTGCGCGACACCTTGCGGTGCCACCTTACGCACATCTTGCGGTGCCACCTTGCGCGCATCTTGCGGTGCCACCTTGCGCGCTACTTACGGTGCCACCGGTGTGCATAACGTCATGGCATGCGTCATCAAACGCCACCTTGCACGGCGGTGCGTCATGGCATGCATCATCAAATGCCACCTTGCGCGCCACCTCGCGTGCCACCTTGCGTGGCGGTGTGTCACTGTGTGCGTCGGCATGATGTCATGGGCGGCCACTCCTCCTCTATATAAAGAGCCTTCTTCTCTTCATTTCAAAACACACCAACAACAACTTGTTCAACAAGAACAACAATCTCTCTCCCTCATGTCCTTCTTAGTCTTTAAATCGTAAGTTTTTACGTCGAGAGTATATCATAGTATATAGTTCGTAGATTCCGTTTTCAAGTGAGTGTGAAATGGTCTCGCCACGGTTGTATCATGGGATTCAAAAATCCTACAGTTCCGTATCACTACGGGGGATTTATTGAATTAAGGAAAGAGATCATATCTCGATTCCGTGTATCCATTTTATCATGGAATAGCTCTGTCTCGAATGTTGTCTTCCATAATTCGTTTCGTGTTGTATCGTTTAATCATTGTTATTAATCACAAGTTTTCAATCCGGTATTTTACGGAACTACAATCTTAATTCAATAAATCCGCTTCTAGCCTATCGCTAAAATCGGATTGAGAATTTGTCAACTTGTTTAAAACGATTTCAAATCGGCTTTCTTTTTTTAAAGAAACCCGGAGCTGTGTTATCCACTTTCTTAACGGATTTGCGATCCGCTCTTTAGCGTTTCCGCGAATCGTTCTCGAAATGGTTAAACACAACGTTTATGCGAACGCTTTCTAAGCGAGTTTGCAAAACGGAAACGGTGTTTGCAAACGCTTCTTAAGTGATTCCGCAAAACGTTTTAAAACGCTTGTTTAGCATATTAAATCGTGTGTTTAATTTCAAATACTTGGAATTATTCTAATTCTCGTTTTGTTCTTGTGTTGAACAGACTTGCAATTATGGCTGACGAAAACGACAACGTCATTAACGGTCTTCTCGGCCTAAACATTGATGGACCTCCGACTCTAGATGCCGCATTAGCTGCTGATGCGACTAATGAAGGATCAACTGGCAATGCCAACCGAGTGGTCCATTCAAACACGGTCACTACAGGACCGATGCCGGAGAAATTTGACGGACAAGGCTTCAAAACCTGGCAGCACAAGATGTACTTCTTTCTGACCACACTGAAGCTGGACAAGTTTCTCAAAGAGGATAAACCAATCCTTCAACCTGGGAACACTGACGCTTTCACTGTGGCAAGCGTTGATGCATGGACCCAAGGGGATTTCCTGTGCAAAGGCTGGCTCCTGGGCCGTCTGATCGACCCATTGTACTTGGTGTACAGTCAGTCTAAATCCTCCAAGGACTTGTGGCTCGCTTTGGAGAAGAAATACAAAGCTCTTGATGCCGGATGTCAGAAATTCGCAACTGCAAAGTTTCTTGACTTCCGTATGGTGGACTCCAAACCAATGATGGAGCAAGTTGAAGCTCTTCAACTCCTTTGCCATGAGATAGCGGCGGAAGGAATGTGCATCTGTGAGATCTTCACAGTTAATTGCTTCATCAAGAAGCTTCCTCCGGGCTGGTTGGACTTCAAGAACTACTTGAAGCACAAGCGAAAGGCTTTGTCTCTCGAAGACTTAGTCACACGTTTGCAAATGGAGGCTAGGAACCGAACCTCAACTGGCCTTCAAGGTCGTGACTACGACGTGAACGTGGCTGAACACAAGTTCAAAGGGAAAGGTAAAGGCAAAGCCGCGGTTAAGCCAAATCTGAAACCTACCAATTCTACAAACTTCAAGAAGAAGGGTTCAACTGAACATAATGTCAAAGGAAAATGCCACAAGTGTGGTAAAATTGGCCACAAAGCTGACGTGTGTAGGAGCAAACCCAAAAACACCGGGAATGCCCAATCCAACCTCACAGAAGCTGACTTGTGTGCTGTGGTCACAGAGGCCAACATGGTTGATGACAACCAGATGGAGTGGTGGTACGACACAGGTGCCACAACCCACATATGCACTGATAGGCGCATGTTTAGCACGTATCAGAAGAGCAAGTCTAAGGAGCAGCTTTTTATGGGGAACTCTGCATTTTCCAAGATTGTTGGTCGTGGGAAAGTGGTGTTAAAGCTGACTTCGGGAAAGGAAGTCATCCTTCAAAACGTGAAGCATGTCCCAGACATGAGAAAGAATCTGATCTCCGATACTCTGATGAGCAAGGCCTGATTTGTTGTCTACTTCGACTCAGACAAGCTGGTTCTGAAGAAGTATGGGGTGTACCTAGGCAAAGGGTATGTGAAGAATGGCCTGATCAAAATGTGTGTTATGACAGTCATTCGTAATAATGAAGCATCGACTTCTAATGATGTAACTTCTGTTGTTGAGTCTGTTTCAAACATTTCCATCAATAAGAAAGATCCAGTTGCTTATTTGCTTGAGTCATTTAACATTTGGCATGAACGGTTAGGACACGTTAATTCTAAGTCGATAAAAAGACTAATGAACTTAAACCTAATCCCGACTTACAAAACAAGTAAAGAGAAATGTGAAGTATCCGTACAGGCAAAACTCACAAAAACTCCATCCCCTCGTGTAGAGAGAACAACTGAACCTCTCGGTTTAATTCATACAGATTTGTGTGATTTAAAATTTGTTCAAACTCGAGGTGGTAAAAAATATTTTGTGACTTTCATAGATGATAGTATAAAATATTGTTACATCTATTTGCTACGAAGCAAAGATAAAGCCTTGGAAAAATTCAAGGAATATAAAATCGAGGTTGAAAACCAACTCGATGGAACTATTAAAGTAGTTCGAAGTGATAGAGGAGGCGAATATGATGGACCATTTAATGCATTCTGTAAAGAACATGGAATTATCCATCAAACGACCGCTCCCTATTCACCTGAATCTAACGGAGTTGCGGAACGAAAAAACCGAACTCTTAAAGAGATGATGAATGCAATGTTGCAGGAATCTGGGTTACCCCAGAACATGTGGGGGGGGGGGGGAAGTGTTGCTTACCACCAATGATATCCTCAACAAAATACCGCACAAAGTCACTGGTAAAACACCATATGAACTTTGGAAAGGTGTTGTACCTTCGTACAAATACCTGAAAGTGTGGGGGTGTCTCGCAAAAGTTGTAGTACCACTTCCTAAAAAGGTCACAATTGGACCTAAGACAGTGGATTGTATTTTCATCGGATACGCACACAACAATAGTGCTTATCGGTTTCTGGTTCATAAATCAGACATACCGAACATCCATGTTAATACAACCATGGAATCAAGGAATGCTTCTTTCTTTGAACATGTGTTTCCATGTAAAGATAAAAATCTGAAACGAACTCGTGAAGAAAAAGTTGCAATTACCTCTGTAACTGAAGCAAGCACTTTTGGCACATTTTTAGATGATGCAGAAGAAGTTGCAGATGAACCTAGACGTAGCAAAAGAGCTCGTAAGAAAAAATCTTATGGTGAAGATTTCTTAATGGTCTTTCTTTTAGAGAATGAACCTCAAAGTTTCACTGAAGCCATGTCTACACCAGACGCACCTTTTTGGAAGGAAACCGTTAATAGTGAAATCGACTCCATTATGCAAAACCATACATGGGAGATAACCGATTTACCACAAGGGTTTAAATCACTAGGGTGTAAATGGATTTTCAAAACAAAATTAAAAACCGATGGCTCAATCAATAAGTACAAGGTTAGGCTTGTGGTGCAAGGTTTCCGGCAAAAAGAAGGCCTAGATTTCTTTGACACCTATTCTCCGGTAACGAGAATAACTTCAATTCGAATGCTGATTAGTTTAGCAGCATTAAGAAACCTAGAAATCCATCAAATGGATGTGAAAACTGCCTTTCTAAATGGTGATTTATAAGAGGAGATTTATATGAAACAACCTGAAGGGTGTGTTGTCCCGGGACAAGAACACAAAGTATGTCGACTTGTAAAGTCGTTGTATGGACTCAAGCAAGCTCCAAAACAATGGCATGAAAAATTTGACAACGTAATGATGTCAGATGGTTTCAGTATAAATGAATGTGATAAATGCATATACATCAAAATTACTCCTCACGGATATATTTTGCTATGTTTGTACGTTGATGATATGTTAATTATTGGTAGCAATAAAGACATGATCAATCGAACAAAAAACATGCTAAGCAGTAAGTTTGATATGAAAGATATGGGACTTGCTAATGACATTCTAGGGATTAAGATCACTAGAAATTATGAAGGAATCATTCTATCCCAATAACATTATGCTGAAAAGATCCTTGAGCGGTTTAAAGACTACTCAAATGGGACAGCAAAAACTCATGTTGACTCTCAACTTCACCTAACAAAAAATACAGATGAAGCAGTGTCACAATTGGAATATGCAAGAGTAATCGGAAGTCTAATGTACTTAACCAATTGTACAAGACCCGATTTAGCGCACGCAGTCAATGTACTGAGTCGCTACACTAGTAATCCAGGACATACACACTGGAAAGCCATAACAAGAGTATTGGACTATGTACGTCATACTAAAAGTTATGGTATACACTATGGTAAAGAACCGGAAGTTTTTGAAGGATACAGTGACGCAAACTGGATTTCCGACTCCAAAAACTCAAAATCCACAAGTGGATGTCTTTACGCTTGGTTAGGCCTGGGCATTCGGTTCCTCGGTTCGGATCCGGGTAGGAACCGATCGGATCTGGTTCTGTCGGGTATGGAAGTTTAGGATCCAATCGGTTCCTATAGAGGTCTCGGTTCGGATCCGGTTCGGTTCATGTCGGTTCTGGGTCGGTTCGGATCCGATAGTCTAGGAACCGTGAAATACCCGAATAAATTCGGTTCTTTAAAAATTTGGTTATTCGAGTAGCCCGAATACCCGTTTTGGAACCTAATACCCGTTTTGAACCGACTAAAACGGATATTCGGGTACCCGTATACCTGTTTATTACCCGAAGAACCGTTTTGTACCCGAGTAAATGAAAATTATCCGAAATAAAAATTAATATCCGAACAGAAAACATAGATTTCAAAATATTTAGAAGTCTTAAAACATGAATTTCAAAGTATTTAAAATATTAAAATTAAAAACATGGAGTCATAGACTTAAAAATAAGAATTTTTGCAAAAACATAAAACAAGTTCTATAGAGAAATAAAATGCAAACAAAACAAGTTCCACTTCCATGACTTCATCTTTGACTCTAGCTTAGTCTTGCAAATCAAGTTCTCCATTATCTGCCTCTGAAAATGATAAATCTAAAGTTGGAAATTTTAACAAAAACTTATATGTTATTAACAAGGAAAGAAAGAAACTTAGACTTACTTCTTTGAATGTCATCTTGTTCTTCAATCTCCAATAGCAATTGTTCAATGGTAATAGAACCTTTATTACTCATCCGAATCTCACACTTCAACCATTGTTCAACACACATCAACACTTCAATGGTGTAGTGTGTCAAACAACTCCTACTCGGATCCAAAATGCGACCACTTGTGCTAAATGCAGATTCAGATGCAACCGAAGAAACTTGTAGTGCAAGTACATCCTTAGCCACTTGTGATAGAACAGGAAACTTTGGAGTATTAACCTTCCACCACGAGAGAACATCAAATTCAGTTCCTTCAAAAACCGCTGGATTATACACATTTTCTGTCAAATAAAACTCTAACTCAGTTGCTGATTCTTGATGTCCTGTTTCTAGTACCATCTCTTTGTAAAGAGAATCCATTTTTTCACAACCTACACGGCCACGCCTAGCCAAGTTCATCCTACCTAACCTTTGAAGGCCATTATCTTTGGACTGTGAAGATGATGATCCACTTCCTTGTGTACTTGTTGATGCAGCACTTGTTCTACTCACAGAACTAGAATTAGAACTATACTCTTCAAACAACTTCTTCAAAATATCCATAACTGATTCATGCATCTGATTAGCATTCAAGCTATCTTTCCCATATAACTTGTCAAAACAAAGCTGAGCAAATTTCATTTTGTTCCTCGGGTCAAACACACTAGCTACTATCAACATCAGATTCAGCTCATGTTTTTCAATGAATGGATCCCAATACTTATCTAATTTAGAAATCATACCTTCAGCTTTATTCTGCAACTCTTCATCAGGATCCAAGCTCAATGAGGTGAGAGATCTTTGAATTGATACCATCTCATTATAAACCTTATGAGACCTCACTGAAGTAGATGCGGAAAGGACAAGAGTAGCTTCATAAAAGATTTCAAGGAAGCTAGTTAACCTGTCTACAACCTCCCAATCTTCTTTAACAGGCGGTCCAATCCTCTTCACCTTCTGCAAACCAACTTTTTCTTGAAAGTGATCATTATATAGCTTGTCCTCAGCTTCCATCTTCTCAAACGCTGACCTATATTCCATAGCTCTACTCAACATCAAGTAAGTTGAATTCCATCTGGTATCGCAATCCAATGATAAGCTTCCCCTTGTCATATTCTTCCCTGACTGAACACGTAGCTGAAATGAATTCAACCTTGGTGTAGAGGATCTCACATAACTCACACCATTCCGAATAGCAGCAACATGCTTGTCAATATCCTTCAGCCCATCCTTCACAATTAAGTTGATTATGTGAGTAGCACAACGTATATGTAAATACTCACCATTGAGGACTAGTGAATCAGCTCCCACCACTAGGTTGAATGCTTCTTTAAATCTCCTCATTGCAGTGCTGTTAGCAGTTGCATTATCCACTGTGATGCAAAATATCTTTTTGATGTCCCACTCCTCTAAACACTGTAGAAGAACAGCAGCTATGGTTGCACCTTTGTGATCACTGATATTCTTGAAACCGATGATCATCTTCTTTAACTGCCAATTACAATCAATGAAGTGTGCAGTGATTACCATATAACTTGATGCAGTGTTGGGAGCTACCCATATATCTGTAGTTAGAGACAATCTTTGTTTATTGGCACCAAGCACTTTCTTCATTTCTGCTTTCTTTCTCACAAACATTCCCACAATGTCTCTAGTTGCTGTTCTTCTAGAGTGGGGCTGATGAAGCTGAACTTTTTTGCAGAAATACCTCCAAGCCAGACTCTCTACGAAAGACAGGGGTAACTCTCCTATAACTAACATTTCATTTGTAGCTTCTCTCCACACAGATTCAGAAACCTTGCATAACTGGAGACTCCCATCACCACCAGCTTCATTTAGAACCTGTTGACAAAAAGAAATTATTTAATCATTTGATACCTATACATATGTATAAATCTGTTCCCTAAAGAAACCACTAAAGCAAAAAGACGTCTCCCATTTTTTTGGCAGAATATCACCTAAGGTATTATTTGTGTCCTAAGTCCTAATTAACGATCATTTGGTGCTTGGCAATTAGCATTATTAAATACATTTCAAAGAATCAAAGTCAACTGTACGGTGCCATGAATTACAGATGGTCCAATGACTCCAATATAGTACTAAAGCATTAATTTAATTAATTGAGTAACTATGGTTTATTTCAGAGTTAAAACTTAAAACAAATAAGAAAGAGGAGAAGAAGCAAAAAGAGCCACGAGAACCTGTTGAGAATGAGAAGATCCATGAGCTGCTACCCAAGCCTTGTACTTCATGCATGAAACAGTATAATGCTTTCTCAGATTGGAGGTGCCGGATGATGATGAACAAGCCATTTTCTTCCCACAGTAGTTACAGGCAGCCTTATCATAGTTATCTTTTGTGCGTGTAAAATGAAGCCACACATCAGATGTTGTTTTCTTATTTCCCTTCTTAGGACCTTTCTTCTTAGCTTTCCTTTTCCCTTTACTAGCATTTGGACTACGAGTTGGAGATGGAGATCCTATTTCATCATCATCGGTTGATTCATCTAGCATATCATCAACATCAATATCTGGTTCTTCATCAACTTCCATGTTTTTTGAATTTAGATTAGAAGCCATCTGAAATATGGACAACAAACAAGAAACAATATAAAACCGTTTAGAAGGTTTTAGAAGATGGCAAGTCGCGTTATTTCTCAACGGTTCAGGTTCCGTAAGTGTAAACTGTAAAGTTTGTATATTTATCACTCAGAGAACCAAATCATGGGGAAGAGCTCGAGGGATTTTCATAAGGGTAAGTCTCAATCTCGGGATAAACGAGGAAGAACAGTTTAATGGGAAAGCACATAATCTGTTCGACGAAATGCCTGTGTGAGAAAAGAGAAGACGCATACACATACCTCTGACCCCGTTCCAGTTCGCGATGTAACAGACGGTGCAGCGGCCGGCGACACGCGACGGTGGTGGGTTTGGGATTCCAGGTTTACAGATCGATGTTGGATTCTGAGATGTATATGAGATCATCTCAGAATTGAGAACGTAGAAGCTGAAGGAGTCTGAAGTCTGAAGTTCAGACTCTGAATCGACGGTTGGTTTAGTTTTTAGGGTTTCCAATCGATGGTTGGTCTTGGTTTAGCTCTGGTTTGGGTAATCCCTAATTTCTAATTCGGTTCTATCGGTTCTTTAATTCGGATCCGGATAAGAACCGGAACCGAACCGGAACCGACGGTTCCAATATTAGAGGATCCATCGGTTATTTAGGGAGGAACCAGGACCGAACCGAACCGGGTTTTTTCGGGTCGGATCCGGTTCGGTTCTTCGGTTCCGGTTTTTTTGCCCAGGCCTA
>PKMM01011803.1:118101-138097 GCA_002933915.1 Eutrema heterophyllum
ATTATTAATTTATTTCAAAAAAATGAATCATATTTTTTAAATATATATTAAAAAATAAAAAATAAGAAAAAAACAGAAACTACAAAATAGAAAAAAATGTAAACTATAGATCTATATAAGATTCATAATATATAAATCTATAAGAATAAAAATTTGTTATATATAAGAATAAATTGTTATCAAGAATAAATCTATATAAGATTCCTAATATATAAATTGTTTGATAATTAGTTTATAAAGAATCCAGTAACAAAAATTCAAAGGTATAAATTTAAAGATGAATTATTATTTAATTATTATATAAAGTTGAATCGTTCAATGTGGACGTGACACGTAGAATAATTATAACTCACCAAATTGTGACATGTGTCATCGTTATTTTTTATCGTGACATGTATCAATGTAATAATATAATAATATAATATTTCATATTGTTAATTTATTTCAAAAAGGAAAAATGAATCATATTTTTTAAATGGAAATTAAGAAAATAGAAAAAAGTAAAATAGGAAAAAACAGAAACTACAAAATAGAAAAAATGTAAACTATAGATCTATATAAAATTCATAATATATAAATTTATTATAATAAAAAAAATTTATATATAAGAATAAATTGTTATCAAAAATAAATCTATATAAGATGCATAATATATAAATTGTTTGATAATTTGTTTATAAAGAATCCAGTAACAAAAATTCAAAGGTATAAATTTAAACATGAATTATTACATTAAAATATACATTTTTTAACATGTTAGAATATTTAAATTTTTGGATAAGTTATGGATCAATTTCGAATGTCCGAATGTCCGAATTACAAATTACAAAACATAATTTGTGGATAAGTTATTGGGATTTTAATTTATAATATAACTATGCGAGTAATAATTACGCGGATTATCAATTTTAAAATTTAAATATATTATCATTTTCCCTGGTATCACTCGGGACCAAACCTATGTTATATTAAAAAAAAATTGAAGTCATGTAATTATTCAACTTACTGTGTATTTGTGTTAGAGCCCCCTTATTATATATTGTTTTTTTGAATGAAGCCCCCTTATCATATATGTCAAAGCTAAAAATGATTAATGTAAAATAAATACAAATGTTTCAAAAATATTTATTTTTTTGTTAAACAAAAAATAATATTAAAGATATCAATCAATAATTTATAATATTATATATACAATGTTATATTTCTAGAACAGCCAAGTTATAACTGAAACCCCACTACATTGACATCAACTTAGAACAGCCATTGTTAGAACTAACGCTTTTAAGGTTCATTTGAAGTATTACATCGTATAATTCTTATCCGATAGGCGATAATCAACGGTTTTCAGATTTTTTTTATATTGAAAGCTTATAGTTAGGCCGAGAATAAGGAGCAATGCCTTTGTAAGATTATCCCTTCTCAGCTTGCGATGTTTCTTCCCCATTGTATTTTTCATTTCTGTTTTTTTTGCTTCGATAGGCACTTTGTAAGATTATCCCTTCCAGCTTTTTTTCATTTCTTTTCAACCCATATAATTATCCTTTGTTGAGTTATAAATATAACATCCCCAAGAAAATAATCAAGAAATACGAATCCATATACAATCCATATTCTGCGAGCGAATAAGATATGATAATGGATGTATATGCACCTCTTGTTTGTATCATCTAACTTTTTAAATATATAAATTCATATTATTTTAAAAAATAATATTTATAGCCTGTTTGGTATAGAATAGCAACATAACTACTTGTGGGGTGCTAAATGCTCCCTCGTACTATAAGTACCAAAAAAAAAAATCATCATCAGATTATCTTATATTAAACTCATATACCATGAACTTTTAGTACCTAATCGTCTACAATGGCCAAATAGAAAAACAAAAAATGTATGATAAAAAACTCGATTGTTTTCGATAAAAAAAAAAGTTAACTTTTAACCACTAAATCACCACCACATGGTTGCCCGATACAAATACACGACCTCTAAAATATTCTCTTTGTTACTTTGTTTAGTAATCTTGTTAAGAATAAAAAATTGTAAACTAAAAAGGAAAGTTGAAAACATAACAAAATCTGGGAAAAACGTTAGCATTTTATTTGGAAACCACAAGTCCACAACTGACACGTATGTCCATTTATCCATATCTTCTGTATTGTTCGATTACGAATGATCTATACTCATAATTAGCAGCAACCAATACTTGGAGGCCTCCCACTGGTTAACACGTACCGGGTATTCACCATTTTTTCCTAACAAAAATCAAACACATCTTCCTAAAGGGAAATGTTCATATTAAACTTTATAATATAAAAAGAATAAAGTTACTATCGTCAAGGAAAATCAAATGAATGTGGTAGGTGAATGATTTGACGGAATTACCCTCAAAAACACGTTAAGACTTTCTTTTGGAAAAAAATCCATCTCCTCTCTTTCCTCGCAGTATATAATCTCTTCCTTCTCCATCATTCTCTCTCAGCTTGCAAGTTCTCTTTATACAATAGAACTCCAAGCTTGTACTGTACTTGAAATACGCAATCGTTTTAATATTTCTTCTTCGTTTCCTCTTACCAACAACAACAACAAAAAAAAAGGAAGCAGTAGCATTTTATTTTCCGACTCAAATCATGCAAGCTGTTTCGCCCGCTATCTCGTGTGATCTCAAATCCATAATTCAAACGAATCTAACGGCTAAAAACGCGCGTTACCCTCACGCAAACGGAAAGCGTGTGTCTGTTCGTTGCAGTTACAGGTCTGAGTCGTTTAGCTTCCCCAATGGTGTTGGCTCGAGCCGAGCCGATTGGCAGAGCTCATGCGCCATCTTAGCCAGCAAAGTAGCTTCCGCTGAGAATTCCAGCTCCATCACCGGCGGTTTAGCCGATCAAGTCGCCGCCGTTAACGGACACAGTAACGGCTCCGTCAATCTCAGCCTCGTTCATTCGGGGACGAAGAACGGGAAGCCTGGATTGATTCAGCCGTTGACGATTACTGATCTCTCGCCGGCTCCGTCGCACGGATCCACACTCCGTGTGGCGTATCAAGGAGTTCCCGGCGCGTACTCCGAAGCTGCCGCCGGAAAAGCTTACCCGAACTCTGAAGCTATTCCGTGTGATCAATTCGATGTTGCGTTTCAAGCGGTGGAGCTCTGGATCGCCGATCGTGCCGTCCTCCCTGTTGAGAATTCTCTCGGCGGTTCGATTCACAGAAACTACGATCTCCTCCTCCGTCACCGTCTCCACATCGTCGGCGAGGTTCAGATTCCGGTCCACCACTGCCTCCTCGCGCTTCCCGGAGTCCGTACGGATTGCATCACGCGCGTGATTTCGCATCCCCAAGCTCTTGCTCAGACGGAAGGATCGCTCAACAAACTCACTCCCAAAGCCGCGATCGAGGCGTTTCACGACACGGCGGCGGCGGCGGAGTACATCGCCGCGAACAACCTCCACGACACGGCGGCTGTGGCAAGCGCGAGAGCAGCGGAGCTCTACGGACTCCAGATTCTCGCCGACGGGATCCAAGACGACGCGGGGAACGTGACGCGCTTCCTGATGCTGGCGCGTGATCCGATCATCCCTCGCACGGATCGTCCCTTCAAAACCAGCATCGTCTTCGCCGCTCAGGAACACAAAGGAACCAGCGTCCTCTTCAAAGTGCTCTCCGCGTTTGCGTTTCGAAACATCAGCCTGACGAAAATCGAATCGCGGCCGCACCACAATTGCCCGCTCAGAGTCGTCGGTGACGGAACGTCGAAGCATTTCGAGTACACATTCTACGTGGATTTCGAAGCCTCGATGGCGGAGGCGCGTGCGCAAAACGCGCTCGCGGAGGTCCAGGAGTACACGTCATTCCTCAGGGTGCTGGGAAGTTACCCAATGGATATGACGCCATGGTCCACGTTACCACCTAGCCAAGACGTATGACCTATATTTATTTATCACTATTATAATAATATCATATTTGTTAAATTATAAGATACTGGAAACCACATTACAAGTATAAATCGTTTTGCATGTGAAAGTAGGAGAATAATATTATTTTATTTCTCCTGTGACCTATCACCAAATGTTTTATGTATCTGCTACTTTTGGAACAAGATGTCAAGAACGGTTTGTAATTTGGCTCATGATTCAAATCAAATGAAGAAATTTCTTAAATTAACATTTTCTTTTGTCAATTAAGATACTATGGTTTAAGATTGAAATTTCACGTATAGTATAGTTCTCCAATTTTCCATCTTTAGCACAAATTAGAGATTAACTTTGTTTCTGACCAACAAAAAAAAGAGATTTAACTTATTTTTGTAAAAGAAAAAAATATATTTCTTTCTGTTTTTTTTGTAACAGAATAGATTAACTTGTAAACAATCACATCAAACTCAAACAGATTCCACAAAAACACCCTTTTTGTCAGCAACATTTAATATGCAGTTTAAATCTAGATGGTAACACAACGACGATAATCGTATAAATCACACAATATTACATTTGTTACATGTTATGCTCGACTCTACGTTTTTAAAATCGATTTTATGAGTAATTTACAAGCGATTGTATGAGTAATTTATAAGGGAATGTTGTTTTTTAAAACAAGAAAGACTTTCAGATTCCAAACCTTTTAAGTTATTAAATTACAACTCGATAAAAACATATTACAAATGTCAAACTTTACGTGTGAACATAAGTTCGGTTTGATGTTTCTTCCTTTGAAACAAAGTATAACCATCTATCTGGTCGTGTACTATGCTAACTTCCATGAATTTTCATTAATTATTTTAAAAAAAAATCTCAACTATCTTCAACAGGAAATACACTTTGAGTTTCCTATCAAAGAACAATGCATATAATTTCCACGAAACTTAAGTGTTAATATGTTGTTTGAATTATCTAACGCGACTTCATTATTTATATTATATATGTGTTCCCACATATGTTTTAAGTTTGGTAGTTAACTTCAAATCCTCACATTTCTAGAATCTCTTACAATTTTGTATGACGTTTAACGTGTTTATGCCAACTAAAGCTAACCCAATAGTAAATTCAAAAGAGAGTCTTGCCGTCTTGGTCATAACTTATAGCATAAAAATTAATTAAAAAACAAACAAACTTATAAGCATAAAAATTACGATCATGCATGAACTGATTTGAGCATTTAGTGGCTCAGTGGACTGTTAGCGGTGAGTTTAGCACTTTCCGGTTTAGTCCGGTTCGAACCAAGATCGGTTCGATCGATTCCGGTTTACGATGGTTCGGATCCAGGGAAGAAAGGCCCCGCATAATCGAATTTCGGGCCCGATACAAGCTCATCTCATCATGGCCCCGATATCCGAAATCCAAGGAAGGCCCAACTCATCATGGTAGAAACCAACCTCCGAGATTCGCAGAACATTTCCTTATCTCGGAGTGATTTCATGAAACTTTCATTTTCTTGAAGGAATTAGGAAAATGAAGTTTTCCCGTTTCGAAACCGACTTCAAACCTTATAAATAAGGAAGCTTTTGCCTCATTCTTAGACATTCACAATCATAAGCAATACAGAAGGAGATCGAGAGCTCAAACTTACCAGTTCTTATTAGTTACTTTTTTTGACTTACGATTTTGTATTTTGCCGAACTCAAATCAATAAAACGAGATTCCGATCATAAGTTGTGATTTTCATAATCAACCTGGACCATGATTGGAGATGATGTGAATCATGTCATGGCGGCCTATTATACTCATAAACACTCATGTTCTATAATTTAAATTTTATAGGGACAAATATGATGACGGTACGAGATAATTATGTCAATTTACCCCGTATAAAGGGTTTGGTGGGAAAGCGAAACTTAACATATCAATCGACATTTCATTAACTAACCTCGTCATGTTTTTATTTTTGTGATAGATTAGAAAGTTGTTGTTTGTCTTCTTTTTTTTCTTAGTATTTTATGTTTGGAATAAATTTTTGATAGTATATGTGTAAGCTTGAATTATCATTTCTCAGTCATATTTTTGAAACCAAGTTAACCATGTATATATCATTCGTCATGACATTGACAGACAAATATGATTAAAACACTTCCATTATCTTATTAGTTCATATAATTATAGAAGGGTTAATTAAGACAAATATTGGCGAAATCAGGAGTGGAGTGGGGTGGTAGGTAGGAGAAAGAGAGATCGAGCACACTATAGTAGTTGGTGAGTGTGGAGGGACATGCACTTAGGAGGATCTGCCGACTTGTCTAGATCCCGGTTAAGCATTTGGTTTTGGTTTTGACAGTTTTTCTTTGGGTATGATTTTGGTTTTGATTTTGATCCCGGTTTAAGTTATACAGCTCTTAGTGACTAGGCAAAACTCTACGGACTAATCTAGTTGTGGTCCAAGAAATGGCAAATTAAACGAAGTTATAATGTGTTGCAAGTGGAGGTTTTTTACGCTTTTTTATTATTGTTTTCTTGATTTATGAGCGCAATATTTCCAAGTTATATGAAGACATGGAAGCCTACGTGACTACGTCAATCAGATTTATAGTTAATATTTTGTTTTTTTTGGGGAAAAAATCATTGTTTATTGTTAATTTTCCCATTGTTTAATTTAATTATTATTCTGCTTAAAGTAAAACAAAACAAAACAAAAACAGATTATTCTTCTGTTTATTTCTAGTATTGTGAAACTCGTTACAGATTATATTATGTTGTTTGGAATGATTATACATATCGATAACGTCCGCTCCAACAAAGAATGAATCGGGTTCTTGTGTTAGGTATTGTGACGTGGAAACACATTTTTTAGTTTACGTACGTGGTAATCCACAAGTTCCTTAAATATTCAGATATTTTCTCAAATTTAATATATAGAAAATTGAAAATCAAGTGATCGAATGATGATACTAAATGGATGGTGGTCTAGTGGTATTTGTAAATTTCTAAAATACTATTTAATCTCATTTGGGAGAAGTAATTTACGCTTTAAACGCAGTATTATCAATGGCTAGCTCCAGAATCAGAAAAACAAAAGATCATAGATCAAAGATCCGAAACTTCAAAGTTTTTTTTGTTATAAAAAGGTGATCGATGAAGAGACATTTGGTTTAGGAAAAAGGTATAACCATTCTCAAAACTTTTTTTCTTTTGCTATTCCATTAGATTGGATCGGTTTAATTGGACTATATAAACTTGTGGATTTATAGGATTTGTTTTTCTTTAGATCTAGCTTATGTAACGACTGCAGAAAAAATTATACAGGTAAATCATGTAATGAATTTTGTTTCAACGTGAACAGATCTCGTTCCAAAAACCAATAGAAAAAGATTTGTATTTTCATTAGGGTTATGGTCTTTAGTGGTTTTTAAACACCTTTTTCCACTCCACTTGACAATTCGAACCTATTAATGATAGTTGAAAATTCGAACCTATTTATGATAGGTCATGCGTAACATATGTGGATTAACCATTAATCAAGCATTCAAGCCACACATTTTTCATTTTTTCTTTGAGTTATAGTATTGAAATAAAAGATCATACATTACGAGAAAACAAACCGTTTACAATGAACATAATCGATGTACAATTGATGTAAAACAGGCTTAGCGACGGATTAGCGACGATTGCCAAATCGTCGTAAAATGATCGTCGTTACTCGAGAATCGTCGTAAATCCGTCGTAAAAACTAGGACGAATACAAATCGTCGTAAATAATCCGTCGTAAAATCGGTGTAAATTTACAACGATATTACGACGAAAGTTACCTCGTTGATATTTCGTTGTAAATACGTCGCAATATTACATCTATTTTACATCGATTTCTCGAATTTTTGAATCGGGAATCCGTCTTAAAATCGTCGTAAACTGTAGATGTAAATTCGTTGGTAAACCGATGTAAAATTAAATCGATGTAAAATCGTCGTAAACTATAGATCGATGTAAAATCGATGTAAATTCTAATTCGATGTAAACTCGATGTATAAATTAATAATTAAAAAATATATAATTAATAATAATTAATTATATTAATAATTAAAATATTAAATTAATAATAAAAAATATAATTATAAATTAAAATTTTATAAATAAAATTCAAATAAAAATTCTAAATACTAATTATCATTTAGATCTATTCCTAAATCACTTAAAAGCTCCTCGTCCGATTTCCGTTCCAATGCCGCTCGGTGTTGCGCGAGCGGATCAATCTGGGCCGATGTCGATGCTTGCTGCTGCTGCTTCCTCAGTGCGGCCGCCAAAGTGGGGTTACTCGCGGCAAGAATATCGAAGAGCGAGTTGTACGAGTTGATCGTCTTATCGTAGACTTGGATCTTCTCATCGTATACCACCTGCTTCGCCAGCAAAGTGTTGATCTCAGAGTGGGCGGTGTTCAACTCGTTCCGCAACTAAACCGGATCATCGAACGGAAGACGTGAGGAAGACGGGGCGACGACACTTTCTCTGATCGATCCCATCCCTAAAATTCGGCCTTTTTTCTTCGGGGCAACATTAAAAAAAGAAACGTTAAATTTAATAAATTAAATACAAAATAATTCAGTAATTAAATACAAAATAATACAAAATACAATTTGATTATTATTACCTCTTCGTATATCTCGTCCATCTGGGCTGTGGTCAAAGCCGTAGTGGATTTGAACGAGCTACCGCCATGTGATAGCTGCTGAGAGAATTGAGTTTGACGCTCGGCGATCCTTGCCTGGACGTCATTGTAGACCTTCTCCGCTTGAGGATCCACAAAAGAGCCGTCTTTCTTTTTGTGAGTTTCCTCAAAAACTCTGGTCATTGGAGGAAGTTCGCCTTCGTTTGCCTAACCAAACGACATTCCAAAAAATAAATAAACGATTAATGGTTAATTTTAATTAATAACAATTAAAATCACAAAAATAGAAATTAACGGAAGACAATTACCATTTGAAGGCGCCTTCCTGCAAAAGACGTTTGACCCGAAGTATGCGGCATAACCGCCAGAAGACCATCTGGACCGACAGTGTTCCGAGAAGCCGAACACTTAACAGCCACTTCCTGCGAATGCGGATTCATCCAGTAGGTTTTTAGGCCGTTCCAAACTTCGGAAGACATGTATGGGGCTTCGCCTCATCACCATTAACCTCCCACTTCCTCTTCCAATCAGAGACGGTATTGTTGAGCCGCAATTTTTCCTCCTTCTTAAATTGCGTCTTCACCATCTCGTTGATCCCAATGTCCTAGTGCCATTTTTGCTATAAAAAAACCGACAAAAAAAAAAATTAGAAACGATATCATTAAATAAAAATAATTAATTCTCAAAAAAAAAATAGAAGCGAATAAATTACCGCGAAACATTTGAACCACGTCTCGATAACGTCATATGGAACCGCAGACCAGTTTGGTGAGGCTCCTCGAAATAGGCTTTAATGGTGTCAGACACACTCCGGCCGACTTTGTTATCTTCCTTAAACCTGAGAAATAAAACTACAATTATCAGTAAAAAAAATAATTACCAAAAAAAGAAGAAAAAAAAATTAATATTACGTACCAAAAAGTGTTAGGCGGCCGTCGCGGATCTAATCCTATCTAATTACAATCCTATCTAATTTCAATCCTACCTAATAATCACAATTCTATATCTAATTAAAAAAAAAAATACCTTAGAGAGAGAGAGAGGACTTGTAGAAAGAGAGGGAGATTGTGAGATTTTGAGCGAAGAAGAGAAATCTGGGATCGTATATATAGAGTTTGTTGTCGTCGTAATTCCGTCGTAATTTGCCATCGGATTTACGACGGAATCGTCGTAATATCAAAACCGAAAATTCAACCACTCAGATCACGCGACAATTTTTCCCACACGCGGTAAATTTAATGTTTTTGGGTTACGACGATTTTACGACGGATCCGTTGTAAAATCGTCGTAATTTACCATCGAAATTACGATGATTTCTTAGAAATCTATACTCTAAACCCTAAATTACAATATACAAATCCGTCGTGTATTAACGAAGTATATTTGTGCATCCAAGACTTCTCAAAGTAAACAATAAATTCAATAACGACGATTGAATCTAATATATGGAAAATTTCCTTATCTTACATAATAATGTATAGCCTTCTTTCTTATAAGTTTATTTGAAACATGGATGATGTATATAATGTAATTGATTTTTCTGATACATGTAATATTTTTATACAATGAGTAAAGAACTTATGTAAAACAAACTAAACGATGAAAAACCAAACCTATACAACATATTTCAACCCTAAACCCTAAACCCTTAAAATTAAGGTTTGGGGTTTACGACGACATTACGACGATTTAAGACAGATTCGTCGCAATGTCGTCGTAAACCCTTAACCGGGAATTAAAATTTTCTGGATAATGGTTTACGACGACATTACGACGATTTAAGACAAATTCGTCGTAATGTCGTCGTAATACTGATAATCTGGAGATAATCAGAGATGAGATCGAAAGGACTCCCAGAGGTCTAATATTACCCAAACCATAAAATTCCAGGGTTTGGGTAATATTCGACCTCTGGGAATCCTTACGATCCCATCTCCGATTATCTCTGGTCATTTTCCGATTATTTCATATTCGGTATTTTTATTATACAAATTAATCAATTACAAAAAGTAAATCAATCAGATTAATCATCATCTTCGTCGGGTTCCTCATCTTCATTGGGTTCATCATCTTCAGGTTCATCATCATCGTCACTACTCTCTTCAAACTCATCGGAATCACGTTCTTCTTCTGTGTCGTTAGGTAGATATTCAAGTTGTCTGTTTCGGGGATCAATTAGAAGAATGTTGTCTGTAATCTCTGGTTATGTAATGTGACGGCAAGAATCTTGTTGCATTGGAATATCGTCAACACCAACAATTTTACCCCTTGGAGCTATTTTAATAACCGATAACCATGTGAGCCCAGAGGTTCGAACTCGCGGATATGGAACGAACGTTACTTGTTCTGCTGTGATGCTAGGATAAATGGTTCAAACTTGTTGTATCGTCGTGATTTGTTGACGCCGACCACACCAAATTTGTTAATTCGCACCCCTTGACCGACTATTGGATCGAACCAATCACATTTGAAGAGAATGCATTTCATACTAACCAAGCCGGGGTACTCCACTTCGATTATTTTCTGCAACACACCATAAAAATCTATTTCACCCCTAACACATACTCCGTAGTTGGTAGTTGCCCGACGAACGCCGTACTTGTATGTATGAAACACATATATAACCACGGGTGAAATACATAGGCGTAAGAATGTATTTATATAATTTTTTCAGAATTACCAACAGAATTACAACGGATTTGCATCGGATTTACGACTTATATTTTCGATGTAAATTGATTAGGTGAACCTATTAAAAAAACATGTTCTACCTAACTGGAAACAATCGACGTCAACTCGTCGTTAATTTACATCGAATTCTGATCGTTGTAATATCGATGTAAAATTACATCGACTTTACAACGTAATTTGCGAAAGTGAGATTTGTCGTAAATCTGTCGTAATGTTACATCGATATTACAACAAATTTCAAAATCGTCGTATCATCGTCGTAATGTCGTCATCAAATTACGACGATATTATGACGATAAATTTTTATGACGAATTTACAACGAATACATAATTCGTCGTAATGCCGTCGTACTGTCGATATAAATTTACATCGATTTAAAATCGTTGTAAAATTTTGTTGGTAATTGGCTGTTTTCTTGTAGTGATAACAAACTCCGAAGAAAATTAAAAATATCCCCAGCAACACAAATCCAAAAGAAGAAACCAAAATGCCAAAGAAGAGAGCCAAGATACGAAATTACACAAAAAGATAAACTAGAACTACTAAAACGAAAGATAACACTAACAACAACCGATTTAAATTTCTTCTATAAACGATTAGAATCACCCTTTCAAGAAAGCATGATAATAAGCTAGCCTCTTCTACTAAAGCTTATGACATATTTAAAAACAGACTTAAACTCAGTATAACTTGTGCTTTAAATATTCTAAAACACACTAATATTGAAAAATATAGAAGATTTAAACATTCTAAACCACACTAATATTGAATAAGTTGTGTTTATATGTTTGTCGTCTAATACTGAATCTCTATATTATTTTTTAAGAAGTCATTTAGGAAAATGAATTTTATTTTGTAAATTATTACATATTATGCCATTATAAATAACAAAAAATAATTGAAATAGGAAATGATATAATTATCTTTTCAAATTATTGAAGAGAATATGGAAAATATCTGTTGCCATTAAAGAGATTATTTATTATTTAATTACTTAATTAATTTTAATACAATATATTTTAAAATAATAATCAATCCATATATATTCAAAGAAAAAAAATCTATTCGAAATTCTGCTATATTTTTCACTATAATTAATTATATCTTATTTGAATATATATCAAAATAAAAGTTGAAAAATATTTTACTACTTTTATAAAAAAGTTAGATAGAAGATTTTTTTTTTAAAAGAGTTTGTGGAGTAACCACAAAAACAAGAGTCATTAAATGGTGCATATTAGAGTTATGTTTTCAAGATTATAAGTTTTTACAGGTTAGTCCGAATAATATTTTAGTCCACTGCAAAACGAGTTAAATAAACAAAACAAATAACAAAAAATAATTGAAATAAAAAAAGATATAATTGTCTTTTAACATTATTGAAGAAAAAATATGAAAAGTTTTTGTTGCCATTAAAGAGGTTATTTATTATTTAATTTCTTAATTAATTTTAATACTATATATTTTAAAATAATAATCAATCCATATATATTCAAAGGAAAAAAATCTATTCGAAATTCTGCTATATTTTTCACTTTAATTTATTATATTTTATTTGAATATATATCAAAACAAAAGTTAAAAAATATTTTACTAATTTTATAACAAAGTTAGACACAATAATTTTTGTTTTTAAGAGTTTGTGGACTAACCACAAAAACCAGAGTCATTAAACGGTGCATATTAGAGTTATGTTTTCCATATTATAAGTTTTTACGAGTTAGTTCGAATAATATTTTAGTCCACTGCAAAACGGGTTAAATAGACAAATTATTACGAATTGACAGTTTTATATATAATCATTAATTAATCATATTGTAAAATTCAGATAAAAACAATTTTTCTTAAATTTCAAAACAATTATTTTTTTTAAAATTACTTCGCGCTATATTTAGACCTAAGTCATAGTAAACTGTTATTTCCTAAAACATGTTATAGATCATTGGTTGGTGACCAACTGGATTCAATATTAAGCTCAAACTTAGTTGGAGAATTTTAACGTAATGTTGGGACCCAATTCCACATAGATATATGTCATATGTGTATGAGTGAGTGTATGCATTGGTTCTTGTGTTTCAACTCTAGGCATTTTGTTAATATCCATCCATGCAAATATAATTTTACCAACTTGAAACGGCCCATGTTCTTCACTATATTTAATGTTCGGCCCATATACATTAAGTCAAATATATTCAACATTTTATAGCATTTTGGACTTGAATCCAAACTCGGATCTGGTATCAATGAAACAACATCTTTTACTTTTGAACACGTTAGGATTTTTAATTTCAAATCGGCACCCTCAATAAAACGAATTAAGCAAGAAAGCAAACGACACTTTCAACATAAAAAGGTTCCTCGTTTTAAATCTTTGATGACATTGGACAAGAAAACTTTTTTAAAATAATGGACTTATTAGTACTCAAGCATAATTACTAGGCGCATTTTATAAAATTGTGAAACTTACAGGGCAGAAATATAAAAAAAACAAAAAGAGGGTAGAATTATGAATTATCGGAACGTTTTTGTTTCCCTTTGAACATAAAACACCAAAACCTCACCTTCTCACACTTATCTGCAAACACTCTTCAACATTCACTTCCTCCTCTTTCCTTTATCCCCCTCTCATGGCTAACGACGACGACTCACCCGAACTCACTGAGTCACAGCAGCAACAGGAGGACCCGAGTCAAGACCAACAATCACCCAATGCGGATGATGAAGAAATTGGCTCCGGCTCTGACTCGGACTCGTCCTCCCAATCCTCCGGCGACGATTTTTACATCTCCGAGTCCGAGAACGAAGCTGAAGGCGACACCGACATCCTCAACTACGTGCGACCAAGCGACATACCTCCTGATCCCAACGCTAACCCGGAGACCAACATCCGCCGATTCAATCGTGTGCTCGATGGCAAGCGCGTGAAGCGTCTTCAGGAGGAAGAAGAAGACAAATACACGTTCTATGAAGATCTATTCGATTTCCCCAGGGACCCTGAACGGTGGAAGGAAGAGGATCTCAGGGAGATTTGGGCGGATGCTCCACTGGAGATGACGAAGCCTGGTTGGGACCCGGTTTGGGCCGACGAAGAGGATTGGGATATCGTCAACGACGAGATTCAGGAAGGTCGAGATCCTGGGATTCAGCCTTTCTATGTTCCGTACAGGAAACCGTACCCAGCGATTCCAGATAATCACTATGATATTGAGAACGCTAAAGGTGTTATTGAGGAGCTTGATAGGATTGAGGAGTTTCTTCAATGGGTCAGCTACATTTTCCCTGACGGAAGCTCGTAATACTTCATTTTCCCTGATTCTTTTCTTCTGCAGTTGTGATTCTTAGGTTTCGGGTTTATGTGCTTTGATTCATTTTCATTATTTCTCCAATTCAGTAGCTTCATATCTCACCATATTCTCTCTCTTTTGTTTATCGCTCAAGGTATGAAGGCACTGTCTGGGATGACTTGGCTCAGGGCAAAGGTGTTTATATTGCTGAAGATGGGCTTGTTAGGTGATATATCTGATTTGTGGTTTTACCTGTTTTTTGTTTCTCTTGTTGAAGCTCTACATAAATTTTCAATGATCCAAGATATTTTTTTTTGCGTTGGTTATGTTTAGGTATGAGGGGGAATGGCTTCAGAATGACATGGAAGGTCATGGGGTTGTTGAAGTTGACATTCCTGACATTGAGCCAATGCCAGGTTCCAAGTACGATTATCATTCCTATTAGTCTTCCCAGGGGGTTTTTATGGACATAGTCGTTTGAGTAGGATACTGTTCTTTCTTTCTATGTAGGCTTGAAGCTAAGATGCGTGCTGAAGGAAGGATTATCAAGAGAGATTATATGAGTCCAGAAGACAGAAAGTGGTTGGAAATGGATGTCGAGGACAGTATTGCACTTACTGATGGGAATTACCAAGTTCCTTTTTATGAAAACGAAGAGTGGGTCACACAGTTTGGCGAAAAACCGTGAGTTTGCAATGATAAGATCCTTCCTAGATGGCTTACATCTTAGCATTGATTTGAGTTGTTTGGGCTAATATGTTGATTTGTTGACCTCATGAGATATATTGCTGAACTAGGCGATTACTTGAACTAAAATAACATGCAGAAAACATGTAATTTTAGTTGATTCCATCTCTATTACGTATTTACACATTGTATATTATATGGTTTTTGTACCAGGGAGAAAGGTCGGTATCGCTATGCTGGTCAATGGAAGCACGGAAGAATGCATGGGTGTGGTGTCTACGAAGTTAACGAGCGCATCCTACATGTGAGTAAAAAGAAAAACTGGTCGTGTTTACATTAAAATTCTTTCTAATCTGATTGATCCTAAAATAGCATCTATATTTGGTATCCCTCGTATGAATCCATGATGTTTAAAGTAAAATTCTGTCCACCATGACACATTTTCTTTGGTGAATATTCGTGTTTGTGACACTAGTTCACCTTAATGGCAATGCAGGGTAGATTCTACTTTGGGGAGCTATTGGAGGAGGAGCATGGCTGTACCGTAGATATTTGTGCGGTAGTTATCCATTTTTTCTTAATGATACATATAACTTTCAACAAAGTAAGAAGAAGGAATGATAAATATACTGATGTGAAAACGTTTTCAGCTGCATTCTGGTTTGGCAGAGGTGGCTGCAGCTAAGGCTCGAATGTTTGTAAACAAACCCGACGGAAGTATTGCCCCTCTTCTTCACCATTACTTCTGTTATTGTTATATGTTTAAGTATTTAAACGAAGACATGTTTAAGGGGTTGTTGGATTCTTTTAGATCAGTGCAGGACCTTGTCTAGTAACCGTCATTCTGTTTGAATTATATGTTATGCTTTTATTTCAAGCAATGTCTAGCTTATGGAAAAAAAATGAAGAAAGCTGGTCATTTTATAGTATGGTGTTAGTTTAGTTTGGAGTTGAAGGTGTTTTTCTTTCTCTTCTGTATATGCAGTGGTTAGAGAAGAGAGGGGCCCATACGGTGATCCTCAACATGCTTACTTTTATGAAGAAGATGACGTGTGGATGGCGCCGGGTTTCATTAACCAATTTTATGAAGTGGGTCATTTTCTTATCAAGTTTCGAGTTAGTTCTCTGATCACACAAGGGACTTAAGAATCTGTCTTTTTGGTAGGTGCCTGAGTATTGGGAAACCTATGTAGATGAGGTGGATCAAGAAAGAGAAATGTGGTTGAACTCTTTTTACAAAGCTCCTTTGAGGTTACCGATGCCCGCTGAGCTCGAACATTGGTGGGAAAACGGTAATGATCCTTAACGTTTTTGGTCTTACATGGATGAATATTGATGTTCTATTGAACGTTTCTCTGAGTGTTTAATTTTTCTTGATCAGTGGAGGTGACACCAGAGTTCGTCTTACTGAACAAAGAACCCGAACCTGATCCAAAAGATCCTTCGAAACTTGTCCAGAAGGAGGACCCTCTTATTTTACATACACCAACAGGTCGGATAATCAACTATGTAGAGGATGAAAAGCACGGCGTTCGACTATTTTGGCAGCCTCCTCTGGAGGAAGGGGAAGATGTGGATCCTGCAAAAGTCGTGTTTTTGCCACTTGGGTTTGATGAGTTCTATGGGAAAGAAGTGGCAGTGAAAAAGGAACACCCGGTAAAAAGATTCGTACTTGGAATCGAGAAAGCGGTGAAGCCAATGCTTGACGGATTAGACAAATGGACAGAGGAGAAAAAGAAAGCTAACGAGGAGAGAAAGGAGATGATACAGAAGGAGCTTGAGCTAGTAGAGGCTGAGATTTGCTTAGAGGAAGCTATAGAGGATATGGATGAGGAATTAAAGAAGAAAGAACAAGAAGAGGAAAAGAAAACTGAAATGGGTTTGACTGAAGAGGATGAAGATGTGTTTGCCCCGGTTTATAAAGAAAAGAAAGTTGTCACTGCCCAAGAGAAGATACAAGAGAAGAAACAGGAAGAGAAATCCAAAGATGATGATGACGATGATGATGATGATGATGATGATGAAGGAAAAGATGATGATGATGATGATCTTGGACCATCGAGTTTTGGATCTGTGGACAAACGAAGTAGGAATTCTCCTTTTTCATCATCCTCATTGTCTTTCGCTTCGTGTACCCTCTTTCCCGCGGTAATATTCTCTCCTTGTTTTTTACTTTCGTGTTTGTCTTGAGTAGACAACATTAGTGGTCATATGTTTCTATTTATTTACAGGTACAATCAAGACTAGAGAGATCGTTTCTAGCATGGAAGCAAAACCGAGCAGAACCATCAAAAACGATCTCAGGAATCATCAAAGGTGCAGATAGAAACGCATCAGCTTCAATCCATTTTCCTCCATTGTTGGGTAACAAAGCCAGATTGAAGATGGGAAAGATATCAAACCCGGGTTGTGTCCAGAGAAGCTCGAGATCTCAGTCTCAGTTATTGTCTCTATCACGTCTACTATCTTGCAATGCATCATGTTCTTCTCCTGAAAGCAGCTCCTGTGAAGACCTCAGATTTTCCGGGAAACAATATCAACGCTGGCTCTGGAATACACCGGTTGGGGAAATGGACGCTGTTTTGTCGCTTCAGGTTCAGACTCATGTCTTGTCTTGAGTCTCTTCTTCTGTAGCTTTAGCCTTTAGCTTTGAGTTTTCATCTGTACCATTCAGGCTTCTTGTCCTTTGGTGGTGGACAGAGATCATTTGAAGAATTTTTGTTGTATTGTCTTAATAAATATTTATCGCAACTATTAAAGAAAACTGAAGATGATCCATTTATGCTTGATTCTCTTCTAATGACGAAGAAGATAATCTTTAATTTATGAGAATCATCTCTGAATAGTTAATTTTTCTCTTTGTCAATTCTGCTGGATCTTTGCCAAAATATGTAATTAATTATTCAAAAATGTGAAATTTCCAAAATGTGAAATACGCAACATTCCAATTATTCAAGCGTTACGCGAGGGACTAAAAACGATGTCGTAGAGACGCACCAAAAACCCTAAGGGTGCTCTTCTAAAACCCCTCTCTATTATAAATTGCCCCAAAAGCACTCACCTTCTCCTGCCTCTTTCACTGCAATTGTCTATTTCGCAGCACTAACTCCTTTTCTCTCGAATTTTCTCTTCCTCGTTCATCAACAATGGAATTCTGGGGTAAGAATCTCATCTCGGTGTTCTCATCGATATTTCATGGAGACTCGACTCGTATTTTCTGTAATTCTGTTGTATCTACGTCTTTTTATCGTTGTTTATTGATGCTCATCATAAAGTTCATGCTCGTGAGATTTCGATTCTGTGTAGGTCTTTTAACGTTCCTTTTTGAAGATTCTTTTCGATTTGAACCTGTTGAATCATGTTTTCATACTTAGATGCGTTAAGCTTATTTAGTCTTTGGGCCATAAATATTACCTGCGTGTGTTTGATTAGAGGTGTTGAATTTTGCAATTAGGAGCTGAAGTCAAGGCCGGGAAGCCTCTTACAGTGAAGCCTGATCAAGACTGCCTTATCCACGTTTCTCAGGCAAACGCCAATGAGAATTTCTATAAGTTTCAGGAACTAGTCAATCAATCTCTTGATTTTTTTTTGTGTTCTATATGTGTAGGCATCACTTGATAAAGGGAAAAAGGGAGAGTCTGTGCTCTTATATGTGACGATTGATGGGAAGAAACTTGTCATTGGAACTCTTTCACAAGAAAACATCCCTCAGATTAGCTTTGATCTCGTCTTTGAGAAAGAGTTTGAGCTTTCCCACAGCTTGGAGAGAGGAAGTGTCCATTTCATTGGCTACAAATCCCCCAACATCGACCAGGAGGAGGATGATTACTCTTCTGGTGAGTCACAGGATACATCTCTCTTATTATCTCACTCTGACCTTTTTATACATTGGCTTGGTTGCTAATGAGTCATGATATATCTTATCTACAGAAGAAGAGGAGGACGTGACAGTTCCTGCAACTGCCACTGCCACTGCCACTGCCACTGCCAATGGTATGTACTATGGATTCGACTGTTGTCTCTGTTTCTTTTCCTGAAACAATACCTTGTCATCTCAAATGTCTATTTTTCTTTGTATTTCAGGAAATTCTGGAGCTGCTGTTGTCAAGGCTGACTCAAAACCAAAAGCCAAGCCTGCAGAAGTGAAGCCTGAATCAGACGAGTCAGATGATGAATCTGACTCGGAAGATGAGTCTGAAGATGATGCATCCGACTCTGAGAAAGGAGTGAGTTTTTGTAGCTGTCTAAGATTTGTGTGTTTGCTACCTCTGATATATAAATGTATGCACACATTCAGAAGATGAGTTTGGGTGATAAATTATCTGGGGGTGAATTTTGTAGATGGATGTTGACGAGGATGATTCTGATGATGAAGAGGATTCGGAGGAGGAAGAAGAGGAGACCCCTAAGCAGGTAGATACATTTTTATATCTAACGTTTGCCCTATTTACTTTGCTTTCTACAAACTTCATTTTTGCCTCACCAGTCTGAGCCGAGCAACAAGAAGAGGGCAAATGAATCTGCATCCAAAACGCCTGTCTCAGCAAAGAAGGCTAAACCAGCAGTAGCAGTTACTCCTCAGAAGACAGGTGAAACATGATAAACTCTTTACCTTTTTCTTTGTAGGTTTCTCTAGTCTTGTTCTTAAGAATCATTAGTTGTTTATATGAGTCATTCGAGCAGTAAGTGTAGAAACTATGACAAATAATCATAATGATGAGGGGCAAATAAAGAGCTATTAATAAAACTA
>PKMM01011804.1:0-38457 GCA_002933915.1 Eutrema heterophyllum
CTCCTTGTATGGTTCAACGCAGGACAGAGAAAAGGAGAGAGAGAGAAGAGAGAGGGAGAGAGAGAGAGTTACCAGATTTGCTAAATGGGAGGATAATTGGAAAAGGTTGTTTGGAGGAGACAAAAGAAAGCTTTGCAAAAAAATTGGATTTTTTATTTAGCCATTTTCGATCAATTTGAATTCGGCGCCAAATGAATTTCAAATTTCCCTCTAAAAATCTGGTCATAGTTGTCTAGAGTATACTAGTTGTACGAGTTTGGGTCATAGTTGGTCATAGTTGTACTTTTGCTGGTTTTATGTTTATCTAGTATTACTTGCCCTTAAGATATGTTTTACTAGTTTTACAGAATAGATAAGTGCTTAGACATATAGTTCTGATTGTTTTATGCAGTCATTTGCGTCAAATCAGTATTTAGGTTAGTAGGTCTTCCTAAACTGGCTATTACTATGTAAATGCTTTTAAAACTACAAGGACAATGTTGTGTAATTGTTTCCACAACAACTCATAAAAAGATGGGAATTTAATATTTTCCCTTTTTAATGCTACTCTATTGATGTTATAACATTTTATTCGACACCAAATATCATTTCAAATATTTTATGCATACAAAAATTACCCATATTCGACGTACTATTGGCAAAAGTTTGAAGTAGTTATAGTAGTTATACCAAAGTTTGAAGTAGTTATATTTTGGCTCCGCAGTACATTGCACCGTGTTTTAACATTTGTTAGCCACCTCTACAACCCAAACAAGCCGGTTGAATAATTACGTGCACCTTGTAGATAAAGTATAGTGATACCGAGTTATACCTAGTTGTTTCTAACAGAACATAATCAATTTTCAGGACATAAGTAGTTTTACATAATGAAATACCAGTTGTACTGAGTTGTTTTACAGAACAAAAGCTAACAAAAATCACAAGTTCTTATCTGCAAATAAAATCCAGGGTAGTGTTCTTCGACGCCTTTTATTCGGTGTCCTTCGACGACGCCTTTCTCCTACTGATGGAAACCTCGTCACTCTCCTCCTACCCTTTTTTATCTTGCGATCCGGAGGTAGGATTTGCTTCTCTTTGATGTAATCGGGGACAATCCATGCAGACATATCCGGGACAACATAAATGGACCTGTGATAAGCCAATGCCCACAACTTCGCCGCGGAAGGAAATCTCCTCTTAAACATGTTGTAACGACTGTAGAACCCAGCCTCTGTGTGAGCCCAACCGCACTCCTGGAATCTGAAAGACACTACGGATTTGTTTGCATTAGAAGCATTACCTTTCACGTTTTGGGCCAAATGCCATAAACAATACTCATGCCGAGCTTGTGGGAACACGTTTGCTATTGCGTTGATGAGGCTTGGATTTCTATCACTCACAAATACCAGCTTTTCCCCGCTCTCGACTGTTACGAGGGCAACTCCGGTCTAGTCATGACCTCCACATTCAAAACAGGTATACGGTTCTCTTTATCAACGGTCATTACATAACCAGCAAGATCTTCATCATCAGAAATACTCAAATGTTCTTCACATCCAACCACCATAGGAAAGTAACTCAATTCCAATCTAACCTTACTTTCATCTAACGCATGCTTCTTGTATAGCCTACCTTCTACCTTCTCCAAAGTTATCTCCTCTTTCAACACTACACTATAAATGCGCCCCTGACATTTATAATAGATGCAGACACTGTTGCTCATTCTATCTTGCGAAAACAACACCAAACAACTCAATATATACTTATAGTTGTACCCAGTTTTACACTAGTTGTTCCCAGGTATACTTTAGTTGTCCACAGTTATACGCAGTTGTCCTCAGTTATACTAGTTGCACCATTTTTAATTAATAAATGATTATTTTCAGTGATACCAGTTTTACTAGTTATACTACGTTCGCCAGTTCTACTAGTTGTCCCTAGTTCTCCTCGCGCATGAACACAAATTTTATTCGATTTCGGGTTCCAATCTGCATACAATCCACAACGACTCTACCTCTAAAATGCATTTCTACTCAATTTAAAGTCCCAATCGACCCAGAATCATTGGCTAAAAACCAATGTGCAAACTCATCAATTGAATCTACCAATCCAATCCCTAAACCCAATGGAGCTCAATGGAGATCGACGGAGAAGCACAGACCTCGCTGGAGATCGACGACGGACTCGCGACGGAGGCAATGACTGCTGGCCGGAGACGCGACAGCGCCAACGTCGGAGCTGGATGGATTCCTCCCGCGTCGAGTTTTCCGTTTTCTTGTTTTTTTTTTTTTTCTTTTGCCCAATGTTAACGACGACCAATTTTGGCTGGATTTGGATAGGGCAAATTTGTCATTTCACACACTCATTAAAAGAGAGAGGGGTATTGAGATTAACTTGGGGTAGTGATGGTTTTTTTTTTATCATAATAGTATAGGAGATGAAAACCCGAATAGGAAAGAAGAACTTTTGATGGAAGAAGGAAGTAGCCAAAATTGGTTAAGGTTGGATTTTGGTTTTTCCGGTTAACCGAGAGCCGAACCGAAAACCGATTGACATTATAAATGTTGTCGATCGGTTTTATTCTCATAACCGAAACCGAACCGAAAACATAAAATCTCGGTTCGGTCGGTTCGTTTTTTCTGTCCAAACCGAACGTCCATGCCTAATTTAAACGATATTAAATTAGCAAAACACTATTGGTTTATAATATAACCAGAATTTACAGAAAATTAAATCACAATTCATTGGCATATCAACAGCAAAAAACAATCATAATAGCATGTTATGACATTCGATTCATTTAGAATCAAAACATTACAAAAAGAAACCATAAAATAAAAACTCAAAAACCATTAATTTCACGACAATTGCCTTTTGAATATGAATCATAATGGTGTGATCGAGATCCAATATTTATAGCTAAATACCAAAAGACAAACCGTCATAATTATCTTTCAAAATGTTTTTAATTTTTATTGGAAATTTTCAGATAAGAAATTTCACCGAATAATTTAGACTCTATTTGCAAGTTCTACAATTTTTTTTAAAAAAACAAAAATTCCTTATTATGTATCAACTCCAGACGATTTTACCGTTTTACCTTCGGATTTAAAATCGAAATCGAAATCATCCTCTTATCATTAAGTACATTAATTGTATATATTAAGTTTGAATATTTCATTTTGTTTAGTCGTTAATGATTGGTTCGGCTTAGTTCATCGACGTTTTGACTTTGAAGAGGTCTACGGCTTTTTAGTACAACTTCACTTTCCCTCACCCTCTTTGACTAATGTGTTGGTTAAGCAACTTGACTCTTTCACAGAAAGGTTTTATTTTACCTAGTCTGATAGTTAATTTAGTTGAAAGGAGAGGTTCAACATCAGAAACGATGAATATGATTATCGAGAAACACATAAAACCAAACCATTGTGTGTTTTCTGCAAAAAAAAAAAAAAATCTCTAAATGACAATATTTTTTACAAGTTTACCCTAATGGTACAAAAAAAAAAAATTACTAATCCCACAAAATAAAACTTAACCCGCAATATAATATGCGACTCGTTAAATTTGTTAAATTATGATAAACTATATATTAAATCGAGTTTTTCATGATGAGAGAAGAGTCCAAATATACTCTTGAAATTCAGAAACTATATTGCATGTAACCGTAAATTAAACAGTCTTTTGAAAATACATACGGTACGAGGGTTATATTGCATATTAAATTCAAATTCATGGGTTTGAGGATACATTTGCAGAAAAAAATCATTTGGAAAATATTTTGCAGAAAATCCTTTAAAACTTTTATTGAAAATAGAGTAAATTTTAGTATTTATTGAGTTTTTCTTCTATATCTTCTTACACGTGTGTTCTATATAAGAGAAACAAGTTGAATACAAAACTGGTATGGTTTTACTTTCGAGTTCGGGTGTTTCCGATTCAAAAAATTTCAACTGGTATGATTTTACCTCCAATCCACAAAAATGTGATTTTAATAGAGGCCTCTCTATTAATAGAGATGCACGCCCCGGGGTTCCCTAATAAGGTTTCCTAAGGTGTTTTATTCTTTGCTTTTCATTTTCCCTATCTTGTGTTGCACCATGATGTGTTGTTTCTATGTGTTTGAATTAATTTATTGATAGTGAACTTTGTTTGTGATTTATTTTTCTTTGGTTTCGGTTTTTGTATGCGTCTTACTACTGAATTTTACTATTTCATTAAGCTCATTGCTAAGTGTAGCAAGTACATCTACACTTCGATTTTAGGAATTATGAAAGCATCATAAGAAAATGTTCATGAACTAAAATCGACACCTATAATTAAATTGAAATAGGGTTAACGAACTGTTCTTCCTGTGTTTCAAATGGTGGCTAATAACTTGGTTGAGAGAGAAACCAAATTCTTTGCAATGAAATCCATAGACATAGGATAATTAAATGAACAGAGCATCATCATAATTAAATGATTTCACAACAAATTGGTCCGACCTGGTCAATCTCCTCTCACGTCCACACGCTTCATGGGACAAGGTGAAATTTTTTCTCACACGTTATGCTATACAAGCTACGGTTTATAACATCTGGCAAGAACGAAACAATCGGAGACATGACAAGGAACACAAATCAGCAGCTCTCATCGCCAAACTTATTGACAAAACGGTACGCAACCGTCTCTCCACAATGACCGAAATCGGCAACACGAAATACAAAGATGGTCTCGCTACTTGGTTCTCCTCAAGAACTCCCCAACAGGCTGACTGATTATCTCTGTTTTTAATCTTCAAATCTATTTCAATGTTTAGAAAACAAGTGCTCTTGTAACAAATGTTTTTTCTTTTGAATGCAATATAACATTTATTCAAAAAAAAAAAATGAACAGAGCATCACACTATGTATAAAACAATCAATCATAGTGATGATGTACAATATAGGAAGCTTTTAGATTAATTGCATTCTAGTAAGTCTACTTTGTGTCATTCTCTTTTATGTACGCAATACAAGAAAACATGGTGTTTTCCGACGAATTCCGACGGGATTTCGACGAAATTAACATCCGTCGGAAATCCGTGGGAAATTTCCGACGGATTTCCGACAGATAAGTCAAATTTCGCTAATCCGTCGGAAATCCGTCGGAATTTTCCCACGGATTTCCGACGGATGTTATCACCCTTTCGAAAAACCAAAAAAAAAATTGTTAAGTAACATTCGTCGGAAATCCGTCGAAAATTTCCCACGGATTAGTGTAATTTCGCAAATCCGTGGGAAATCCGTGGGAAATTTCCGACGGATGTTATCACCCTTTCGAAAAACCAAAAAAAAAAAAAATTGTAAGTAACATCCGTCGGAAATCCGTGGGAAATTTTCCGACGGATTTCCAACGGATGACCAAAAATGTGTTTTAGGGTATAGGGTTTAGGTTTTTTTGTAGAAATTGTAGAGAAACAATTGTATGATGTATATACAATAGCTTCAACTTGTCAAATTTCAAAATAAATGTGTGTTATAGATTTTTACAAATTTGATGGAAGTGTTAGTATAAGTTAGAGTATAAGGTATTGTAGATGTTATGTGAAATGTTTAAGTTTTATGTTGTAAAATTAATAAACTCATAGAAAGTCTTTAACATTGATGAACTAACAATTTTTTTGAATGACACTTCAATTAATTCTAACACAATTGTGCCCTTATATGATTAGTTAGAGAGTTTTTATAAATTTAATTTCTTACAATTAGCCTGATCTCGTATTACCAAGAAATAGACACCCGGAAGTAAAAAAAAATTAGTGATGTTAAAACGAGCTTTCACCCAAGTACTAGTTTTCACATGGCATCTCAATATGGCACAGAGGACAAACAAGATTGGTGACAAACCACTCGAGAATTGAGCTATCGTTAATCTCGTGTCCGCTCAACTAGTTCTGCTCTTTGGACAAGATCCTCCTCCGATATTTCAAGCTTCAATTTATCATTTTCGGAGAGAAAAAAACAACCGTCGCCATCAGCAAGCGCTTCGCCTTTTCCAGGATCTGGTTTCTATCATTGACAAAGCGGTCAGAGACTATATATATCAAAACCTAATTTGGAATATCGGAAGTCTGGTATCAGAACCATAAGGAAACGGAAGTCTGGTATATATATATATATATATATATATTTTTTTTTTTAATAGAACAACCCAAAAAACAACGTTCTTACGTCAAATGCACATTAAGTTTGAGAAGTAGATAATATTACATAGAGGAGAGGGTTTAGCTTCTTGTAGAGAACCACACTTCAAGGCCTTTGTCTAACTTGTTATCTCCCATAATTCGTATCGGTGATAGCCGGTTTCGAACTTGTCTTCGTACTTAACCCGTAGCGTTGAGGGGAGAGTCCTATACTCGTCTCCGTACTTAACCTAAGGAAGCTCTGTTTGATTTCTATTTTGCTCTGTTTCATTTTTTTGATCTGTTGTGAAACACATACCTCAATACAAATGTGTGAAGTAGCGGCTTGTATGAATCGGTGAGTAAAGGGAATTAGAGAGTCTCAACTTGTTGTAAATCTGTGTCAAAGAAGGCCTCGAGTAAGGGCTGACCATATGTGAGAGGAATAAGAACACGAGAAGAAGAGGTGATCCTGTGTCTCCACTTCTTCACTACAAAAAACACAACTGCCGCTAGCTCCCACTCGTTCGTATTTTTGTAGATGTTCCTAATAAAATATCACATTCTTTTCTTTACGATGAAATAAAATATCTATTTTTGTATTTCATCGTGGCCAGTTCCTTCTTTCATATTTCTAAGAAAACAATGTGTTGTTATTTTATTGAGATGTTTGGAAGAACATACAGTCATAAATCATAATATTTTTATAAATTGTTTTTTTTTTACTAAATTAAGTTTTAACATATTAATATCAATTTTTAATTTTTAAATATAAAACACTGAAGCAGACGTATTAGTAAAAATTAAAATACTAAAGCAGACTTAAAAAGTTGCGTTAACTTGATCTAACTTTTATTTTTTATGTTCATATGTATAACTTGATCTAACTTTTATTTTTTATCATATATTTTTTAAGAAAACAATATGTTGTTATTTTAATGAGATATTTGCAAGGACAAACGGTCCATAAATCATAATATTTTATATATGGTTCTTTGCTAAATTATTTTTTTACATTTTATTTATAAAATATTGAAGCAGATGTCACTTACGTCTACTTCATAAAAATTATATACTGCAGCATACGTAAATTATGTCTTCTTTGTAAAAATTAATTATTGTAGCAGACGTAGTCAGCTTCGGTAATGAATATTTGTTGAATTGTAGTAACTAACCCAAAAAATATACGAATGAGACGTATAATTACGTCTGCTTCGTAAATTTCACTTCCAAAACAGGACGTAATTTACGTTTGCTTTGTAAATATCGTCTCCAACAGAGACGTAACTTATGTCTGTTTCGTAATTTTAACTTGTGAAACAGACGTAAATTAAGTCTGCTTTGGTACATTTTTATTACGAAGCAGACGTAACTTATGTCTGTTTCAGTTTTTTTCCTTTATGAAGCAGATGTGTAATTAAGTCTACTTCATATGTTTTTTTAAATATAGAGAGTACTGAAACTGATGTAAATAAAGTCTGCTTTTGTTTCTATAATCATTGTTCCTTATGTGTGCTCTGATATGTAAACTAATAAAGCAAACTTAAAAAGGGTAATATGGGCAAGATAATCGGGGGACAAGATAATCGGGAAGGGCGGTGTTTTTAAAAAAAAATTTCGGACGTCTAAAGATTAAAAAAAAGAGACAAATGTTATTTTTCATAAGTAAGACTTTTAGGAGGTTAATTATCTCAATTTCGAGTCATTTATCGTAATTTCCATATAGATAAATGATAACCCCATATTTTACCCATTTTAGAATGTCATTTTGCATCATTTTCATATAGCTTAAGCATTTTAGATGCATTTTAGCTCCATATTGCATTAGAGTCCTAGGATTTGCATTCATCTTGTTTTAGGTACTCTTGGAGCTTAATTGAGGAGTTTTATGGAGCTCTTGGAGTGGAGGAGACTTGGCATCAGTTGGGGACCAAGAAGGAGAAGTTTGAACACAAAATGAGCAAATAAGCAATATCAGCAGAACGTCATCTCCGACCACGAGGTCAGAAATGCGTTCCTAAATGCGTTCTTGGAATATGTACCTCTTGAAGTTTGGAGAGCATAATGATGTTTTGGAACGCGTCTAGGACGTAGACGTCAGAAATGAAGAGTGAGCAGAATGATGTTTTGGAACGCGTTTAGGACGTAGATGTCTGAAATGAGGAGTAAACGACTTAAAAAACCTAATTTTCCCCTTTTCCTATAAATACCCCCAAGTTGTATTTAAATGAAGGAAGTCTTTTATTTTTCGTTTCTAGGGCCTTAGGGTCGAGTTTATTGGAGTTGAGAGATTTCTCTCATTGTTTTGAGTTTGATTTCCCTTGTAAACTCCTTTGGATCACCAACGTGCTGTTGGGCTAGTGGCATCTAACCAACAACTTGGGTATGTACCCAGTTGTGTGCCCGCAGTTCGACTCCCGTTGGAGGGACTAATTAAAATTTGCAAAAGTTCCCGGCAAGGAGGTGACAAAAACACCTTTTTTTCAATTCAAAAAAAAAAAAAAAAAAACTCCTTTGGATCTAATGCTAAGTTTCATTATGTTTATACCTCTTTATCTCTTCTCTTTGTTTGTATGGTTTTGTGTGAGTAGTTTTCTAGATTGACTATGGCTAGGTAGATGGCTTAGATTCATGGTTAGGAATTGTGTTTTAGGGTTTTGATAGGAGGTTTTATTACCTCTTCACAGGTTTCACCTGAGATAATTTTCTCGAGAGTTTAACCCGATAATACCGCAAGTGCACAGTAATGCAATCGTAGTACGTACGGGGTTGATCCACAAGGACTGAGAGTAACTACACAGGGAGTACAAGAATAAATCTAATCTAGGCTAAAAATAAAGGTTTTGGGGGGTTTGATTTCTACTAACTGAGTTGCATAAAATAAATAGGCAATAAATAAAAGATGCAATAATTAAATTAAAAAGCGGTAAAATAATAATAAAGCAAACGATCCCAGAGGCGAAGGGAGCGATTTCAGAGAATATCCTAATTCGAGAATGATGTTCTTTAACCTATTGCAAGTATCTATCGATCTAGAGATATCATAAGTTGTTTAGTCCACTTCCGTGGTAAGCTAACCTCTTTGCAAGAACCCACTCCCGTGGCACTCTTACAAGCCTTGAGTATAATCTCTAATTGACCAACCTAACTAACTGCTGCATTCCTACAGAGATAATCAAGCTTCTAACTTGCTTAGTTCCGAAATCTAAATCCACTTCCGTGGCATCTAGATTCTAAGATGCTAGACTAACCTGATCAGGGCTAACCTAGATAAGCTCACAAGTAAAAAATAGATTTATCGATTAACTAGAATTCCAAATATGCAGATCTGAAACTTCTACCCACTCTCGTGGCGCAGAGAGTTTCCTAACACTTAGTCACACCTACTGGATTCAACTAAGCTCTTAAATCATTCCCATAAGAATAGATCTAGCAATACAAACACATAAAAGGAAGCTAATCGGATTAAGAACTATAAACATCAAACCCTAACTAGTAGATTCCCATCGTCGATGATCCACCCGGAGATCTAAAATATCTACTCGCTCATGCCTCTGCTAACAATAACAAGGTATGAGATTGAAAGCATAATAAACAATAAATAAACAGTAGAATAAAGTAAAAGCAATTGCAGGGAGAAGAACTAAGAGCATCATTACTGTAGAAACCCATTTGGGTTTCTTAAGTGTTATTTTAATATAAATTTGAAGTTAAGAAACTGTGTTAAGAAACTTCTGTTTTTGCTGCTTTATTGGTAGAACCCCATTTAAAAAAAAAAAAAAAAAAATTATTTTTTTTAAAAATAGAATTTATTTTATTAATTAAACATAGCTACATAAAAATATTACATTTTAAACTTAGATTTTGAAGAAAAAAAAGCAAAACAACATTCAATTATTATCTTGATCACATCCAAATTTTTGCCAGATATGATCAACCAAATCAGCTTTCAATTTTAAACATAGCTTATTCATTAATATGTAATAAAAAGTTTATAATTTTAAAGTTGAAGTTATGAAAAAGTTTTTTTTTTTTAAAAGTTAAGAATCTTTTTTTTTAAGTTAAAGTTAAAAAAAAATTAAAAAAAAAATCTGGCAAAAAAAAAAATCCGACGAATTAGAGGTTGACACGTGGCTAAGAACAGTGTAAGAACCCTCTTAAGAACCGGTTCTTAAAACTCTTATTTAAGAACCGGTTCTTACACTGTTCATAATAATTATTATTATTATTTTTTTTTTTTTGGGTTAAGAACCCCTTAAGAACCCCTTAAGAGCTCCCAATAATGATGCTCTAATGCAGATTCATAAATAAAACTTAAGAACAAAGAGTTGTGGTGAGTTTCTCTCTTGTGTTTTTGTCTCTAAAATCTCCCACACTTGTGGCTATGCTTTACAACATGTTTATATAGTCTTAGGGCTTATGGAGGCGTCCAAGTTGAGTTCCTAGGGTTACAAAAGTATCAAAACCGAATATGCTAAGTCTTGAGTTGCCACGTCATCGAAATTTCCTTTTTCTTCAGAACAGCATCGACCTTGATAGGTCGATACTCTTGGTCGATTCTTCCTCTGCTTGGTGAGCATCGACCATAGTGGGTCAGTCTAATGGTCCGAACTGGATTACTGGAATCACATCGACCCCTACAGGTCGATGTGAGGGTCGATATTCAGCTTGTTCTTCGAGGCAATCTTCTGTAACCGTCCGTAGTTGAGGTGAGAGACTTCGCCATCCTTGCATGGCTTCCAAATATGCTTAAAAACACCTCAAACACTTGCGTTTTGCTCCAAGTACCTAAAAACACATAAACATATGCAAACGTACCAAAACTATCCTAAATGCTAGCTATAATGAATAAAACTAAGCTAAAAGAATGCATATAAACATGTAAAAATGAGTGTTATCAGGTTTGATCTTTGTAGATACTTCACTCTTAGTTATTCTCTATGCTAGATTAGGCTTGGAAAAGTAGAATCTAGATTTAGTGAATTTCATGCCCGGAAGGTGTTCGATGAAATTCCCGAACCAAATTAATTGTGAGTTTTGTGCACCTAACCTATGGAAATAGTTGTTTAGGAAGCTTAGTGGTGATTTGAGATGATTATGAATGCTCATTAAGTTCTAAAATTGCAAATGGGAGTTTGTTCAATTTTGTTCGTATTGTAGGGATTTATAGCATGGAAATGTGTAAGTCTAGTTGTGATCTCAAGGCCTAGGATAAATTTGCATAAGTCCCCTAGACACAATGACTAAGTTAGAGTTTAAGCCATCAATTGCCTAGTCATGGTTAGTCGTTTTAGCATAAGACTTAATAGCGTTTTTAGTTCATTTTGTATTTAGTTTGTTTGCTTGTTTAGTTCGTTTAGAAATCACCAAATCGATCCGCTCTAGATTAGCTTAGTTTCTCATAATCCTAGTGTTTTATTCCTTTTTCCTTGTGGTTCGACCCCGTTATTAGCTACAAGTGATTTAATTGTGCACTTGCGGTTTCTAATTGGGTAAACTCTCGGGAGTACTCTACAGTGCTTCTCGGGTGAAACTCGACAGAGACGAAAAATCTCCGTATCAAGTTTTTGGCGCCGTTGCCGGGGAACTAGCGCAATAGACATTAGGATTCATAATCTTGTTGAGACTAGAGCATTTTTATCTTTATTTTCGTTTTCTTTTAATTTGGATACTAACTTTTTCTTTGATTTTGTTATGTTATGTTAGAAGGATGTGGCACACTAGCTTCAATAACAACATCATGAGTTATAAGGAAGTCGAGAGAGTAAAGCTAATATGGATATTATGCTTCAATCATTGCGAGAGAGAGCAAAAGAGTGGGATCCAATACCTGAGGAACCATTTGATAATGATTCCACTTATCAACTAACGCCCGAAGAACAACTTGATCTACTTACCAAATTAATGAAGCTTACCCAAGAGGAAGCTTGCGATGTTTTGCCCACGAATTGTGAAGTTGCTGTTGAGCCCCAAGGAAAATTCACCAACTTCAACAATCAAGGCCCTTCCAACAATAACAACTACATCCACAAGCCTCAATTCAACAACTTTCGACAAGAAGATTATTCTAATCAACCTTCTCAAGATGATGAGGTAAAGAGTACGTTGAAGCAACTCTTGGAAGGACAAAGGAGTGAAAAGAAGGAAATAAGCGATATAAAAGCTTGATATGCTGTTCTTAACTCAAAGTTTGAAGGTTTGACAACCCATGTGAAAGGATTGGAGAATCAAATCGCCCAAATAGCCTCTACTTCTAGAAACAATGGGAAAGATATTCTTCTGGGTAAGCCCGAACAAAATCCCAAGGAGTATGGCAATGCAATCACATTGAGAAGTGGAAAGCAGCTCCCAACTAGAGTTTCTAGGCTAGTGGAAGTTGTGGTGAATGATAAGGCTAAGGAATTGGATTTGGAAGCCAAAGGAAGTGAAGATGTCAACAAGGAAGAAGTGGAGGAAATTATCCATCTCCTAGAAGTTGCATTGATTGAAGAAGCTCTCATGAATTTTAAAACCTCCATGCTTATGAAGAAAAGGGAGGAAAAAGAAGAGGTTGTTCAACTCTATGAGCTACCGGGAAAGATGCTTCATGAAGATAAATGTGTGAAGCAAGGTGTCTCTAGTTCTCCCACCCCAAGTGCTAGACAAATAAAAAATCCGAGGGAGAAGCTAGAGTGGAAAATAAAGCATAGGTGGAGGATAAAAAGACCAACCACTCTAGGGCTAAAGGAAAAGGCCACCTATATGGGATCCCGGACCGGAAGCTCTTTCAACCTCTACAACAAAATAACCATTAGAGGTCGTCAAACTTTGTGACGTTAAACAAAGTGTCATTGGGAGACATCCCTCGTATCCTTTTTAATCTTTGTTTTGAATAATGCTTTAGCATGTAAGTAGGTTATGACTTGGGTATTTATGTCTCTTTGTAGGCAAGGAATACATGGAGATTCAACTCAGCTAAAAATGTATCGCCCCCCCCCCCCCCTCCTTAATTAAGCGCTTCCACAATGTACCTTTCATTCTCATTGTATATATCATTGCATCCTCATTTATGTTTGCATTTGTGTTTTGGTTCCTTCCTTTGAGTTTGTTTAACACCGCGACGGTGTTATTCAAGTCCGGGGGAGGGAACCTTGTGGTTATTATTGATGTGTGTATTCATGTCTTATTTTTTTATTCTTTAGTCTCATTCGCATCATTAAAAATTGTTTTAAAAAAAAAATCAAAATCATTTAGTCCAATTTTTCATATGCATATTAAGCTTGAGTCTATTAGCATATAGGATTTTGCATCATTTGCATTTGGTATTTGTTTAGCTTGAGTTTTATTTTGGATTGAGTTCAATGCCCTCACTTATAATCTCTTGATGCATTATTAGCTTTGAAAGTTTGGAAAATCCATCATTGGACTCATCCCACTTGCGAGCGTCTCTTAGTCAATTCACGCATGCCATGATTTTCATGGTGATTCTCGACTATACTTAAGCTTAATTTGGACTTAGTTTCTTGCTTATGGGACTCATTTACTTGATCATGGATTTTTATCTCAACAATCAAACTATCTTACTCTCATTTTGCCACTCTTAGTTTGATTGGCCATTCTCATTTTTAGGATGGTTACCACACCTTTACCCTACCCTTTGCATTCATACCTTGCATAATTTTGTGAGTGAGTTTCCTTTTGGCATCTTCACTTGCAAAATCCCTTGAGAAGGAGACCGACAAGTTGTCTCTTCTAATTAGAAATGCTTGGGGTTGGGATTGATTTGGTATTGAGATCGTTATACTAGAACTAGGCCATGGAGTTGAAACGGGTTTGGGATTACAAAACATTTGGACCTTGGGCTTAAGAGAAAACTAAAAAGTTGGATAAGGGAACAAAAGAAGGAAAGAAAAGTTAGCTCTAAAAGTTTAAGAAAAGAAAGATCAAGTAGGAATCCCCCTAGATTAGTAAAAGAATCAAAAGAAAAGAAGAAAGAAAGAAAATGAAAACCGTAGGGGAAAGAGTTTCTACAAAATGATAAAGAGCTAAAGCTAAGAGTTTAAAAGAAAAAGTTGTCCCTTTGTTAAAAGCTAGGCTCAAGGTTCCATATGGGATTTGGGTGTGTGACTTTGTTCTTCATCTTCGTATGGGTAGATCATCTAGGAAAAGTTTGGGAATGGGTTAGGATGGAAGAGATGCCTTGTACCAACATTTGGTTTTATTCTCAATCACTTTTGCTATGTGACATGCCTTACATTTCTAGAGAAGTCACCCTAAAAAGATTTATCCACCTCGTATCATCGTTTTTAGCCTTTTTCTACCTAGCCAAATGAACTTGAATTGTTTCCCATTTGCAAGACCGCACCTCATTGTCTAATAAATGTGAAGAATCATTGTGAACTGGAAGCATCACTACAAGAAATTTGATTATTGATAGCAAAACCAGATAGCGTTTTGCATGTTTATGCTATTATTGACTAACCCATCATTTTAAGATAGCGTTTGCTTAGTAGTAAACGCTATCAATGTGTTAAACGGGACAAAAAAAATTCACGCGGCCAATTTATAGTCTTTGGCGCTTGTGAATATTACAGTAAACCGCTATGAAATTGTTAAGCGGGACTAAAAATTTTAAGTCCCCGCGTGACTTAGCCAAAAAAATAGAAAATTGGTTTTCCCAAAAATTTTCCCCACATGCACAACTCAGATTTCACACTCTTTCTCTCTTTGTTCCTGAGCTCAAATCTCTATATCCCTTTCGATTTCTCACTCTGAAACTCGATTTCTCAGTTTTACTGTCCAAACGTAAACCCTAATCTCACGATTTATCATCTGCATTGGAAATATCAAAGTCGACGCAGAGGGTTTTCTGGGAAGATTGCTCACGTACGAAGCAGACATTGAAGGTGAGATATTTGGTAATTGATATGGATATACATGGGTATAAGGTTCTTACATGTTTAGTATTGACTCGATTCGTTTATTTTGGTGTTTCGCAGACAGATTTGACGTTCGATTAGGCTCAAGGTATGTTTACTTATAATTTGTGTTTTAGATCTATTGTTTTTGTAAGAGTCATCGATTTAGGGTTCATTCGTCTCACAATTTAAGCGGTTTATGGTTATTAGCTGCTATTTTTCTGAATATAATCGATGCTCTAATTTTGCAGATAACTGTGGGTTTCAGAACTCAAGTTCTGTAACAGAGGCAAGTGTTAGGGTTTTGAAGTTCGCATTCAACAGAGGAGTACATAAATTTAGTTGGTGAGTAATTATCTATCAGAAATAAGGGAAGTTCATACACACGATGCTTGTTTTCTTAAGTGTTGTTGATTGAGTGTTTTTGATTGATATGCTTTAATTTGAGTGTATGCACACTTGGTCGTGGAGCTGTGGTGTTTTTGTAACATGAACAAATCTTGGGTCTGGCTTCCAAGGTATGGCATTGTTTGTTCTTTTCATTTCTTAGTTAAGTAGAACTGTTTTGGAGAAATCTATTGAACTTGTAATTTTTTTTTCTGTTTACTTTCAGGGCTAGCTTTGAGTACGAGACAGGAGCAAGTAATTTTGTTCATGCATCAGCAAGGTGCTTGGGTAATCCAAGTGCCATGTTATGTCCCTACATAGATTGTAGGAATTTGTGTCATCAGCCGAGAGATACAGTGTTAGACCATCTAGTTATTAGGGGTATGGATGAGAAATACAAGAGGAATCCAGTTTGGAGTAAGCATGGGGAAAAGAGAACTGCTAATCCACCTGAGGATCCGAGCTCTGAGTTTGAAGCGTATGATTTGATAAGAACAGCCTTCTTTGATGATGATTCACAGCCCAATAGCCACAGTGAAGATCATAAAGATGATGGTGATATTGAAGAAGAGTCTGAGTTCAGGAAGAAGCTTGAAGATGCTGAAACTCCTCTGTACTCTAGTTGTTCCAAATACACCAAGGTAGCTGCAATAATGGGGCTTTACAGGATTAAAGTGAAGAGTGGCATGTCGGAGAATTATTTTGATCAGCTGCTCACATTGGTAAAGGACATGCTTCCTACTGATAATGTTCTACCGAGATCAACCGATGAATTGAAGAAGTTTCTGAAGATGTTTGGTTTTGGATATGAGATGATTCATGCATGCAAGAACGACTGTATCCTTTACAGGAAGCAGTACGCAGATGTGGAAATGTGTCCAAGATGTAGTCTCTCAAGATGGGAAAGAGATAAGAACACTGGTGCAGAAAAGAAGGGGGTTCCAGCTAAGGTTCTAAGGTATTTTCCAATCAAAGACAGGTTCAAGCGAATGTTTAGATCGAAGAGGATTGCTGAAGAGGTTCGGTGGCATTTCAAGAATGGTAGTTCAGATGGGACAATGAGGCATCTAGTTGATTCATTAACTTGGGCCAATGTGAATGATAAATGGCATGTGTTCTCTGCTGATCCAAGAAACCTCCGTCTAGGTCTTTCCACTGATGGCATGAATCCTTTCTCAATACAGAACACGAAGTATAGCACGTGGCCAGTCTTATTGTCAACTACAACATGCACCCTACATTGTGTATGAAGACAGAGAACATCATGCTCACTCTCTTGATTCATGGACCAACTGCACCGAGCAACAACATTGATGTCTACCCAGCTCCATTGATAGATGATCTACAAGATTTGTGGCAGGAAGGTATTGTGGTGTATGACGCATTCAAGAAGGAGAATTTCACACTTAGAGCAATTTTTTTTTGGAGTATAACTGATTATCCAGCCGTAGGGACATTGGCTGGATGTAAAGTGAAAGGGAAGCAGGCGTGTAACGTGTGTGGAAAAGATACACCATTTAGGTGGTTGAAACACAGTCGTAAGCACGTGTATTTGGGCAATAGAAGAGGCTCAAACCTGATCATCCTTATAGAAGAAGAAAGAAGTGGTTTGATAACACTGTTGAGAGAGGAAGTGCAAATCGAATTCAAAGTGGAGTAGAAATTTGTGAGATGCTTAAGGATTTCAGAAATTAGTTTGGTAAAGTTATAGAGAAAAAGGGGAAAAAGAAAAGAAAAGCTATCTGTGAAGAAGAGGAGCTGTCAAATGATGAATATGAAGAAGACAGTGATAATTGGAGGTGGAAGAAAAGGTCCATCCTTTTCGACTTACCTTACTGGAAGGTATGTACTTTTTATTATAAATTTTAATATAGTAGCTTACTTCTATACAGTTGCATATAATTTCTAACTAAATTTTCATCTTCTGTGTTAGGATATGCCGGTTCGTCACAATATAGATGTCATGCATGTGGAGAAGAACGTTTCTGATGCTATCTTGGCAATGTTGATGCAATCTGCTAAGTCAAAAGATGGGTTGAAAGCAAGAAAAGATCTAGAAGACATGGGGATTAGACATAAGTTGCATATTCATGAAGGAGGTAAGAGAACTTATTTACCTCCAGCTGCTTATTGGCTGACGAAGGATGAGAAAAGGAAGTTTTGCAAGAGACTAAGTTTATTTAGAGGGCCTGATGGCTATTCTGAAAATATATCGAATTGTGTTTCTGTGGATCCTCCTATGATTGGTGGATTGAAGTCTCACGATCATCATGTGCTTCTCTAGAATCTGCTACCAATTGCTTTGAGAGGACTGCTCCCAAATGGACCTAGGATTGCAGTGATTAGACTGTGTAGTTTCTTTAACAGGTTGTGTCAGAGAGTTGTTGATCCAGAAAAGCTAATATTACTGGAGGCTGAGTGTGTCGAGACATTCTGCCAGTTAGAAAGATATTTTCCTCCATCCCTTTTCGATATTATGTTCCATCTTCCAATACATCTAGCAAGGGAGGCTCGTTTGGGAGGACATGTCCACTTCAGATGGATGTACCCCTTTGAAAGGTATTAACCTTTTTAATTTACTTTGGTTCTCTTTCTTGGTTGAGTTGTTTGCAATAGTTGACTAACATATTACCTGCTTTTCTGGTTGAGCTATAGGTACATGAAAACGCTAAAGGCATATGTTAAAAACTCTGCTAGGCCAGAAGCGTGTATGGCTGAAGGTTATCTGGCTGGAGAGTGTGTTGCATTCTGCATGGAGTTTCTACAAAATTATGTTCCGGTTCAAGAACTAGTTAACCGTAATGAAGGTGTTGAGTCATCTGACCACATTCTTGAAGGACGCCCATTCCAGAAGGCTGCTCAAGTTGAATTAAGTGATAAAGAGCGAGACATAGCTCATCGGTATGTTCTAATGAACATGGTAGTGATGAATCCATATGTAGAGTAAGTTTATACCCTTCTCTTATCTTTTAACTTATACTTCTCGATCAAACTAACCTCTGATATTGTATAACAGTTTGCATTTGGAGGAATTGCAAGCAGTGGATGTCAAATGCAGTAGAAGTGAAACTCTTTTATGGAAAGTTCATGCAGAGAGATTCTCACAATGGTTAAAAGAGAAGGTTAGATATTATATAACACGAATCTAAAATTCATTATATTTATATAACACTAACTTTACTTTCTTATATATATTGTGGTTGTAGATCCCTTCTAACTCAGATGATCATTCTGAGAAACTGAGATGGTTGGCTTATGGACCTAGGAATATAGCTCAGACCTATAAGGGGTTTGTGATTAATGGGCACATATTTCACACCGAGGATGTATTGCGTAAGACTCAAAACAGTGGAGTAACTTACGAAGCTTTTAGCATGTGTAGAGCCAGTGCCAGAGATAATAGACATATGGCAGATATGGTTGTGTACTATGGAGTTATACAACAGATTATTATGCTAGATTACCACATGTTTCAGGTTCCACTATTCAAGTGTAAGTGGGCCAACAAAGGAAATGGGGTGAAAGAAGAAAAAGGATTTACACTTGTGAATCTCAATGTCAACCAATCTGCGTATCTCCAAGATCCATATATTTTGGCATCACAGGGGAAACAAGTTTTCTATTCCAGAGATGATGATTCATCAAGTTGGTCTGTAGTGATGAGGGCGCCACCAAGAGGGTATCATGAGCTAGAGACAAGAGAAGATTTTGTTGTTGCTCCTCTATCCTTTCCGCAGAGTGAAGATTTGGGGAACCAGTCTTCTGATGACGAGAGTTTCTTTGATAGAGAAGATTGTGAAGGGGTTTTAGTTGTAGATTAATAAGGCTAGGCTTAGTATACTGTGGTAGTTTTCCTTGATATTTTTATCTCTCTATGAATTTTTTAAACATTCAGTTGTGTTTCAGGTGTATGAAAATGTTGTTGAAAGTGCAACCAGTCATTCCAAGACGCAGTAACCGTCAGCTAGGCATCTCACCAGTCCCTGGAAAGTTGATCGCCAGACGCACTAAGACTGTTACTCATGCCTCTAACAAGCAGATTGAAAACGATGAAGAAGCTTTGGAGAACATAGAATCAGAAGGAGAAGAGGATAAGCAAAAAAGTGAATATGAAGAAGAGAAGCAGGACAAAGGAGAAGAAGTAGATAAGCATGACAATGGAGAGGAATCAGAGAAGCAGCCCACTGAAGAGGAAGCAGAGGAGCAGCCTACTGAAGAGGAAGCAGGGAAGCTAGATGAACCTATCTCCCAGACGCAACATGAAGAAATTGGAGAAGCTCAGACCCTTGAACCAAAAACCAAGAAAAGGAAAACCAGAGGACCAACTAAGATGCGTGGTGTTGCTAAACACCATGAAGATAAGGTTGAAGTCGAATTCAATTCTCTTGGTGAACATGTGGGTAAATGTTCAATATCTCTTTCGTCTTTCCTCGGTCCTCTGGTGAGAGAGCATGTGCCAGTCATTCTTGACGACTGGAGGCACCTGGATAGTTCATTAAAGGATATAATGTGGGAGGAAATCCAGTAGTTTCTATATTTTTTTGCTGAATTACTTCTTATAAGAATCTGTTACCTAGCATACTAATGTTTAACTTTGAATACTATTGTAGGGAAGGTTTAATTTGACTGAGGAATGGCAAAAAGATGTTATTTTCAGGCAGATGGGTTGTTTGTGGCGGTCATCTAAGTCTAGGCTTCTCTCTCAAGTAAGAAAAGCGAGTAAGAAACAAGTTGTGCAGTTAAAACCAAGTAACATCCAATCTGGGACAGCATGGAAAAATTGGGTTAAGTGTAAGACTAATGAGGGTTTTAAGGTGGTGTATCCAACTCTTTATTGCTAGATTCATGTTTCTTTTTTAATCTTTAAAATTAATGACTGTGGGCTTCTTTATGTAGGTTGTAAGTGACAAATTCAAGGAACTAAGGAAGGCGCAGATTCCACACCACCAGCCGTAAAAGAATGATTCGACTAGCTCATGATATGGTATGTATTTGTTAATGTAATGTGTATTTACTCGCATAGCTAATGCTACTTTGTTACTTGCAGAAGTAAAAAAGCGCAGACCCTAGCAAGGTAAGTAGGAGCAAAGTATGGGTAGCAGGACATACTCATTCATATGGGAGACCTGTGAGACCAGAATTTGCTGATACTATTGTAAGTGATGTGATTCTTTTAATGTATGTAATGTTTATTTGTATAGCTCACACTAACTCTGTTGAACCATTTGTGTCAGGAACAAATAAAATCCATTGATAGTGAAATGACATCTACAGCTAGCACTAGCATCAAAGAGGACGATGTGAGTCAGGTGTTAGGACGAGACAAGCCTGGAAGGCTTAGAGGGATGGGCAGAGGGGTTACTGCAACAAAGCTAGCATTCCTTCAGGCTAGAGATGCACATGTGCATAAGCTTGAACAAAAACATGCGGAATTGGTCAACCAGATTGAAACTCTGCAAAACCAAGTTCGTCACTTGGCTAAAGGGAAGAAGGTTAGTTAATCGTTAACTCATGTGCTTCATGATTCCATTTTTTATGCTTTTACAATTCGCTTTACTCTTTTGAGAACAGCCTGATGATGTTTCTGCATCGGAGTTGGTTAGTAATGCTACCCAGGAAGTTCTTAGGTGTCAACTACTGGATTGGTGCTCAATGGAAGACGTTGTTGTCGGTGAAGGAGAGTACTGCTCAGCTAAACCAATGTACAAGGTTGGGCGTATTCCACTTGGTTCTAATGCAACAGCTGTCATTGTAAAGTCTGTATCAAAAGAAGATGCATATGTCTGGAGGCCAACAGCAACTGTTGTATCACTTGGTCAAGCTGTGGGAACCAAAATAGCATGGCCAGCTGATAAAATCATTTTGGACAGTGAGCTAGACTCCCCAACTGAAAACCAAACTTCTGGTTCATCGATAATGTTTTGATTCTGCTTTATCATAACGAATTTGTATAAACTTATATTTGATATGTTCTAATATATGTGTTTTGTTTATGACTTAGGCATCACTTGATAGAATCATTATGTATGATTGGAATATGGAGGATGTAGTAGTTGCTGAGGGTCGTATGTGTTCAACTGATCCGCAAGAGAAGGTCAACAATATTCCTATTGGTCCCAATGCTGCACTGCTAAAGGTTGAAAAGGTGGTGAAGAAAGATGCTTATCTGTGGAGACCTACTAGTGAAATGTACTTGATGGGTAACGCACTTCATGAGTATGTTGTCTGGCCTATTCAGAAGATACAGTTGAGTACTCCACCTTCAAGACGAGCATCACCAAAAGCATCATCACCTGCGGTATAATTCTCTTACTATAATTTAAGTTATTTTCTGAAATTCTATATGATGCTGTGTTTGAGTTGTCCTTATGATTGTTAACTTTTGTTTGTGAGTGGTAGAGTGTAAGTTGCAGCATCGATAACAGCTCATCAGGTGGTAAGAAGCAGAAGTGCATGCTGTTGGATTGTGAAAACTCAGGAGAGATCGTTGCAGAAGGTAGAGTCGCTTCAACTAATCCGGAAGAGATGATCCACTTTGTCCCCTTAGGTCCTAATGCTAGCAAGGTATGGGTAGAAGTTATTAAGAATGGAAAGGCCAAAGTTTGGAGACCAAATTCAGAAGTTGAATGCGTTGCTGATGCTTTAGGTACAACAGTGGCATGGCCTAATGAGAAACTTATTTTTATGTGAGTTTGTGGTTTAGTTTAATGTAATATTGAACTCTGTGTGGTTTAGACTTCAACATTGTAATGTTTAAATTTATAAAGTTGTCTTTAGTTTGTTACATTTGAAGTATTTATAATTTTATATATGCATAAAATAAAAGCTCATTAATCCAAAATCAGTGAATTGGAAGACAAAAACAAATAGCAAAATACATATGCTATTTTAAAATAATACATAACATTTTGGTTATGTTGTAACATAAAAATAAATAACATTAAATAATTGCTATCGTATTCTTATATATCGCAGATAAAAAAGCGTTATTGTATATATACAACAATCATAGCATACATAAAAAACGCTATCTAAAGTGCCCGACCTATTATCGCGGTCGATGATAGAGCGTTTTTTAAAACGCTATGTCTTTGTCAGATAGCGTTTTCCAGGCGCTAATAATACGCGAATTTCTTGTAGTGCATGCTTGTTTTAGTTTATGAGATTATTAGGAACTGGCATGACATTATTATGGCGAAGTACATTGGAGTAGGAGTTTAATCTTGCATCATTAGATTGGAAGTTAGGACATTGTGTTGAATCCCATTTCAAACTTGTTAAATGCCAAATCCCACTTTCAAACTTCTTTTTCGGGCTTCCTCTTTAGTTTGTTTGCTTGAGGACAAGCAAAAGGTTAAGTGAATTGATAACCCCATAATTTACCCATTTTAGCATGTCATTTTGCATCATTTTCATATAGCTTAAGTGTTAGAAGTTGCATTTTAGATGCATTTTAGCCCCATATTGCATTAGAGTCCTAGTATTTGCATTCATCTTGTTTTAGGTACTCTTGGAGCTTAATTGAGGAGTTTTATGGAGCTACTGGAGTGGAGGAGACTTGGCATCAGTTGGGGACCAAGAAGGAGAAGTTTGAACACAAAATGAGCAAATAAGCAATATCAGCAGAACGTCATCTCCGACCACGAGGTCAGAAATGCGTTCCTAAATGCGTTCCTGGAATATGTACCTCTTGAAGTTTGGAGAGCAGAATGATGTTTTGGAACGCGTCTAGGACGTAGACGTCAGAAATGAAGAGTGAGCAGAATGATGTTTTGGAACGCGTTTAGGACGTAGACGTCTGAAATGAGGAGTAAACGACTTAAAATAACCTAATTCTCCCCTTTTCCTATAAATACCCCCAAGTTGTATTTAAATGAAGGAAGTCTTTTATTTTTCGTTTCTAGGGCCTTAGGGTCGAGTTTATTGGAGTTGAGAGATTTCTCTCATTGTTTTGAGTTTGATTTCCCTTGTAAACTCCTTTGGATCTAATGCTAAGTTTCATTATGTTTATACCTCTTTATCTCTTCTCTTTGTTTGTATGGTTTTGTTTGAGTAGTTTTCTAGATCGACTATGGCTAGGTAGATGGCTTAGATTCATGGTTAGGAATTGTGTTTTAGGGTTTGATCTTTGTAGATCTTTCACTCTTAGTTATTCTCTATGCTAGATTAGGCTTGGAAAAGTATAATCTAGATTTAGTGAATTTCATGTCCGGAAGTTGTTCGATGAAATTCCCGAACCAAATTAATTGTGAGTTTTGTGCACCTAACCTATGGAAATAGTTGGTTAGGAAGCTTAGTGGTGATTTGAGATGATTATGAATGCTCATTAAGTTCTAAAATTGCAAATGGGAGTTTGTTCAATTTTGTTCTTATTGTAGGGATTTATAGCATGGAAATGTGTAAGTCTAGTTGTGATCTCAAGGCCTAGGATAAATTTGCATAAGTCCCCTAGACACAATGACTAAGTTTGAGTTTCAGCCATCAATTGCTTAGTCATGGTTAGTCGTTTTAGCATAAGACTTAATAGCGTTTTTAGTTCATTTTGTATTTAGTTTGTTTGCTTGTTTAGTTCGTTTAGAAATCACCAAATCGATCCGCTCTAGATTAGCTTAGTTTCTCATAATCCTAGTGCTTTATTCCTTTTTCCTTGTGGTTCGACCCCGTTATTAGCTACAAGTGACTTAACCGTGCACTTGCGGTTTCTAAGCGGGTAAACTCTCGGGAGTACTCTACAGTGCTTCTCGGGTGAAACTAGACAGAGACGAAAAATCTCCGTATCAATAAACGTTTCTAGAAACATCTCTAAGACATATAAAAGAGATTACACAGCAAAATAATGTAAAAGAGATAAAAGTTTAAAACCATATATTGTCGTTTCGTATACAAAATTAGATGAAAAAAATATATATAAGAAAAGATAAAAAGAGAGAGAGAGAGAGAGACATGATTCATAGCTGTTTTTTTTTATTGTTTCTTTTCTCAAAAGCGTCGTTTTTGGATGCCCCACTTCAGATTTGTGATCATCAGTCGTATTCCTCGGACGCTTCCTTGATACGGATTCGTTGGCGATGTCCTCATTTACGTTTTCCCCTTAAAAACGTAAAATCTCGTTTTTTCCGTCAAAAACGTAAAATCTCGTTTTTCGGTCAAAAACGTAAAACCTCATTTTTTGGTCAAAAACGTAAAATCTTGTTTTCCTGTCAAAATAGTAAAATCCCGTTTTTCCATGAAAAATGTAAAAACTCGTTTTCGCGTCAAAAACGTAAAATCCCGTTTATTATCTTGTTTTCCCGTCAAAAACATAAAATCTTGTTTTTCGGTCAACAACGTAAAATCTCGTTTTCCTATCAAAAACGTAAAATTTCGTTTTTCCCGTCAAAAACGTAAAATCCCGTTTTTCCCGTCAAAACGTAAAATCCCATTTTTCCGGTCAAAAACGTAAAATCTTATTTATTATTTATTATTTATTATCATTTTTGGTCAACTTTTTTTGGTCAACTATTTATTATTTATTTATTTTTTAATTATTTTTAATTATTTATTGTTATTATTTTTTATTTTTTTATTTATTTTTTATTTTTTTATTATTAAACTTCGGTTTAATATCGAATTAGTTGGTTAATGGTAAGCAGTAAACCGAATAAAACCGGATTTATGTGTTCTGAGGTTTCGAACTTTCATTTGGTGGGGAAATAGGTTTGTAACTTTCAAATTAGGGAGATCTAGGACGAGGTCGAAAGTTTGGGTAGATCTGTTACTATGTGATAGTTTTCGGAGGGAAATACGTTGTTCTCCCTGGAAATTATTATTACGAACAAAAATAGAGAAATTGAAAGCAAACGCATTATGAGAGGAAACATTTTAAAAAAAAATAATTATTACTCCTTCCGTTTCGATATATTAGAAGATTTTAAGGTGGTGTATCCAACTCTTTATTGCTAGATTCATGTTTCTTTTTGAATCTTTAAAATTAATGACTGTGGGCTTCTTTATGTAGGTTGTAAGTGACAAATTCAAGGAACTAAGGAAGGCGCAGATTCCACACCACCAGCCGTAAAGGAATGATTCGACTAGCTCATGATATGGTATGTATTTGTTAATGTAATGTGTATTTACTCGCATAGCTAATGCTACTTTGTTACTTGCAGAAGTAAAAAAGCGCAGACCCTAGCAAGGTAAGTAGGAGCAAAGTATGGGTAGTGTTGATACCGGGTTTAGCACAACCCGATTATCACACAGGAATAAGACAGTGGAGAAAAAGAATTGATTTTATAGCTGAACCCCGAAGGGCTGCCTACGTACCCCGAGATGGGGATCAAGCCAGATCGTAGTTCATTCGGTTACATGATTTCGTTCGGCAGGTTGACGAGTTACAAAGATGGTGAGTAAGATCGTTGATGGTGATAGTGGGTGAGGTCGGCATCGTGTGTGCTTCGTGGTTGACATGCACGTTGCTTGGCATGCAAGTTACTTGCCATGCATGTTGTTCGGCATATGTTCAAATGAGGTCGGTACGTCTTTATGTGAGCTTGTTCTCTTCATGCTCGGCACGTCTTCATGATCCTCACGTTCGTTGAGTTCGGCATGGTGCCGTGATCGGTATGTTCGGTGTGATGTGATGACGTCGTGGTCGGTTCACGTTCGGTGGCGACGTGCATGGCTCATGAGGAGAGTAAGTGATGTCGTCGTTTATGTCTCACGTAATACTTGTTGTTTGTCATGCACATCACATCTTCTTCTCAAGTCACGATGGTCTTCATGCTCGGTACGTGAGCTTGTGATCATGTTCGGCCTCTCTTTCATGGTCGTGAGTGAGTTCGTTCTCTTCATGCTCGGCAAGTCTTCAAGATCGGCATCCTTTGCCGTGTTCATGATGATGAGCTCGGCGTGTCCAGTTCGGTACGTCTTGATTGTCGGCACGCCTTCATGATCGGCATGTGCCATGTTCGGCATGTGCGGCGAGTTCGGCGCGTTCTGCAAGTTCGGCTTGTCCGTGAGTCGTGATATCGTCGTCGTGATCGTGTGAGCTCGGTACGTGAGCGGGGCATGTCGTCACATTCGTTGGTCGCCATGCATGTCGCTCTGTTCATGCACGTAGCTTAGCGTTGTTTCCCATAATTACCATGCATGTGATTATGCACGTCCTCTTTTGAGTTGTTTTTGTTGTTGTTCGGTTTGTTGCCGATCTCGGATTGTTTCGTTTGATTTTACATGCTCGTCAAGTTTGGTGATGAATTATGCTCGTTCTCTCCTCACGCTCGTCAAGGTGAGCTCATGTTCGGTCTCTCCACGGTGAGCGTTCGTGTTCGTCATTTTGTTTCGGTCAGGTCCGGTCTCGTCGTATTTGTTCTCGTCATGAGCTCTCCTCGTGGTTTCAAGAATCATGTTCGGTGCTTTGATGTTGGTGTTGTTAGTTGATGTCGGGTATCTTGGATTCCTCTCTCTAGCCTCCGTCTCCTCCCTCCCTCTTCCACCTTATTTATAAGGTTTTCTGGCAGCCATCAAGATTCCTTTTTCCCTGAAAAACCGGACTAGTGGGCGATGACGTCATCGCTGACGAGGTGCTGACGTCAGCGCTGATGGGCCTTTATTTTTGATGGGCCGAGCTTGATTTATATTGGGCTAGGGTGGGGTGCTAAACCCACCACCACCAGGTAGCAAGACACACTCATTCATATGGGAGACCTGTGAGACCAGAATTTGCTGATACTATTGTAAGTGATGTGATTCTTTTAATGTATGTAATGTTTATTTGTATAGCTCACACTAACTCTGTTGAACCATTTGTGTCAGGAACAAATAAAATCCATTGATAGTGAAATGGCATCTACAGCTAGCACTAGCATCAAAGAGGACGCTGTGAGTCAGGTGTTAGGAAGAGACAAGCCTGGAAGGCTTAGAGGGATGGGCAGAGGGGTTACTGCAACAAAGCTAGCATTCCTTCAGGCTAGAGATGCACATGTGCATAAGCTTGAACAAAAACATGCGGAATTGGTCAACCAGATTGAAACTCTGCAAAACCAAGTTCATCACTTGGCTAAAGGGAAGAAGGTTAGTTAATCTTTAACTCATGTGCTTCATGATTCCATTTTTTATGCTTTTACAATTCGCTTTACTCTTCTGAGAACAGCCTGATGATGTTTCTGCATCGGAGTTGGTTAGTAATGCTACCCAGGAAGTTCTTAGGTGTCAACTACTGGATTGGTGCTCAATGGAAGACGTTGTTGTCGGTGAAGGAGAGTACTGCTCAGCTGAACCAATGTACAAGGTTGGGCGTATTCCACTTGGTCCTAATGCAACAGCTGTCATTGTAAAGTCTGTATCAAAAGAAGATGCATATGTCTGGAGGCCAACAGCAACTGTTGTATCACTTGGTCAAGCTGTGGGAACCAAAATAGCATGGCCAGCTGATAAAATCATTTGGGCTTGGTTTTTGCTCGATCCCTGGTGGCCAAGAAGACACTATTCCTAGGAAGTAAGAAACAAAAGGAGTGTATTGGAAGTGTGCTTACTCCTATCTTCATGCATCATGCGATCAATCCACGAGGTTACAAGCGTCAAGACAAGATATCCTACTTGGACAAGAAACATCTCAAGGCTTGTTTAATCCTCACGGTGGACGGCACCTACGAGTTCGCAGATCGTCAAGGCCATCTCCTGCACTGCGCGCTTCCACAGACAGACATCACCGCAGTGACGACCGCAAGCAACATCGAATTCCTACCGCCACCACAGCGCCTTTGCGTGGCCCCAATCACCACCACCAGACGTAGAGGAGGAACCTCTAGAGACGCACAGCCTCCCCTAGAGGATGATCCAGTGCCAGATTTCTTCGCTCCGCATGAGCATGGGCAGACATCGCAGTCTCAGGACCCGATCGAGATGCTCCTTCCGGAGTACTCTGGTGAGTTTGATTTTCCACCTCTATATGCAGATGCTTCTGAGGGAGAATACATGGCATGGATGGTGGAGACACAAAAGAAGAACCACGAAATGATGCGGAAAATTTGGGGTGCATTAGCAAAGATCAGATGCCCACGACCACCGCCTTGTTTCTGCGCGGAGCCGACCGTGACTGCTGATAGAGACGAGGACGATGATCCCGTTGTTGCTGGACACGGGACCTCGGAGGCCGATGATACATGGGAGTTTTCAGATCCTGATGCACGCATTCCAAGACGGAGGAGACAGCCTGGCCAGAGCGGGAGCGTTAGCCCGGACGAGACCGCTCACTGAGCAGCGTATTCACTCTACCCATTGTACTATCCGCTTTTCATTTTTCTTTATTTACGTACGTTATTACATTTTTCTATGATTTATTCTCACACCGAGACGGTGTGAAGTAAGTCCGGGGGAGGGTACTTACTAACGATGTTTGTTTTCTTTTGATTTCGTTTTTACATTTCCCGAGTCGTTTAGTCGAGCAACAAGAAAAAAAAATTCCAAAAAAATTGTGTTTGTTTTTCGTTGTATTTACGAACTTTCTTTTGGAATTATTGTTCTAATTCTTCATCTGAGTGACCATTATTGCAGAATTATTTTCGAATTAGACTAATGAAAAATCCAGATGTTGACCGGCTAATCAGAAACACCCACGTCTCCAGAAGAATCCTTTTACCTCATCATCGTGATCAGTGTTTTCAGAGCTTGACTCATCATTCGTATCTCTGACAAGGACAACCCGTGTAAAGTATGATTTTCCTCTCCCGATCCCAAAAATAAATATTTTCCTCTCCCGATCTATAAATAAATAATATGAATGGCACAGAAGTTAACCGGGGATTCAGTGGCAAAAACCATCAATACTCGTGTCTCATGAAAGATTGCCAAGGGGAGTGAACCGGGGATTCGGTGGCAAAAACCATCAATACTCGAGTCTCATGAACCGTAAATCTAAAAAAAAGAAAAAAAAAAGAGATGAATAAAATGAATAAGTCTGGGGAGAGGAAAAATACCGTAAGTGTCGAAGGTTGGCTTGTTACGATATCGAGAGGGAAAGAGTCTAGAAGGCTCTTGGCACTGTTATCTTTGATGAGACCCAGCGATGATGGCTATCGGACTATTCTGTGAGACTGTGGGGCAAATCTTGGAAGCTGCGATAACTGCGGAGAAATACATAATGGTCCGATCTGGATTTGGTGAAGCAATACGTGGATTACTAAGTTGAGGGGTCATTGCAATGTTCTATAGAGAAGGTAAGTTCCCTTGTTTTCAAACCTTTTCTTTATTCTTAGTTTTCTGTTTGCTTGAGGACAAGCAAAAGACTAAGGCTGGGGGAATTGATGTGTTGCGTTTTAACGCATTCTAACCCGTATTTTGTATATAATTTCGAGTCTTTATCGAGTCTTTTAGTCCATTTAGAGTCTTTTCAGATCCAAAGTCATTGCGGGATGAAGTTTGGGGACTTAAGACGGAAAAACGGCAGAAAACGGTGAAACCGAGCAAAAAAAGATAGGATCGATCGTTCCCCCTATTGGAACGATCGTTCCACCAAACCGTAAGTTTCTAGAACGACCTTGCAATCCGGAACGAGCGATCCCATTCTCCTGGAACGATCGTTCCCCCTCTTGTAAATAGTGTAAAAACGTATTTTTTTGCTATTTCACCTATATTTTGTTGACTTTTGAAGTGTAAAACTCGAAAATAAGGGCATAGACCCAGATGTATCATTATTATCAGTTTTTATACTTCTCTCTCTTGGATCTTGGTGATTTGTAAGCTTGGGAAGTAACCCTTTGATTCTACATATTGAAGAAGTTTTCTTAATCTCTTTTCAATTTCTGTTTTCTTAATCATGTGTTCTTCATCCTTTCTCTGTATTTGTTCTGCAATTATGAGTGAGTAGTTTCTTAGTTAGGCCAAGGGTGTTAGGGATTTCATGATCTAACGGTTTATGATAGATTAAACGGGGATTTATTCGGTGGATTCTTTGTCTAGGGTGTTCTTAATGCTTGAATTAAACTGATCACTTAGTTCATAATTTTTAGGTTATCTAACGCACGGGAGTGTTTGTTTAAATGCCGGAAATATCTTAGATGAGCAAAGCGTCCTTATCCAACGGGAGTTGATGTTAAGACATTTTTGTGAACTTATCAAATCGCACTAGAAAAGCATGCTTAGAACCTTTGAATTCAACGGGAGTTAGTCTTCATAGTTTTAAGCATAGCCCCAAATAACATTGCAATGTGTATCTCTTAAAAATTATTCAAATTTAGAGATCACATTTCTAAAAAGATCAACGAAAACGCTAAATACTGAGGATTTAGTTGTCCATCACTCTGTCAGTTGTCCACTACTCCGTTATTTGTCCATCACTCTCTTATCCCCCACTCCACTATATGTCCACCACTTTGTTTTTGTCCATCACTCTGTATTATGTCCACCACTTTGTTTTGTCCACCACTCTTTATTATGTCCACCACTCTGTTTTGTCCACCACTTCATTTTTTGTCCACTACTTGTAATGCCCCAACCGCCCCGTCTATGGTCCCACGCCCACTCTCGCCCATGGATCCACGCTCATCCAACGCCCGGTTCGTTACTTTTGGATGCTTTAAAGACTTGTTTACCGACCCTACAAATCACCACGTGATCTTTTCCCGTGTTTTGTCCTCACTCATACGGTACCGGAAATCACTTTCCGATAGGTCACCCATCCTTAAATTGCTCCAACCCAAGCACGTTTAACTCTGGAGTTCTCTCGGGATGGTTAACCGAAAATAGAAGTGCACTTTGATGACATAGGTACCCAAATCAATTTTACATTTAAATTACTTTATTATAATATTTTTTTAAGTTAAATCACATAAAACCATATATTGTGATGTGTTCATATTATTTGAGATAATTTGTAGAGTAATTTTGCTACACAACAAGAAGCATGTAGGAAAGATGTAGAACGTGTATTCGGAGTTCTCCAATCGCGTTTTGCTATTGTGAAAGGACCAGTACGTTTTTGGAAAAAAATGTGCTACATGATATAATGACTACATGTATAATTTTACATAATATGATAATCGAGGATGAGCGTGATCTCGATGCACCAATTGAAGTTGGAAGAGAAGTCCCACCTCTAGATGTCCAAATAGCAAAGGATGATGATATTCGGTTCGAAGAATTTTTTGGTCGATTTAGAAAAATCAAAGATAGAGAAGCTCATTTTTTTCTTCGAAATGCATTAATTGATCATTTATGGGAAAAATACAGTAATGATGATGTTTAAACCAAAGTCATATATGTTTTATTATTTTTATATGATGTAATGTAAATTTTCTTATGTAATAAATGTTTAATTTAAATAAAATCATAATTTATGGAAGTTTTTGAAAGAAAAAAAATAAGTGGGGTTAAATTGTAATTTCTTACAAATAAATGATATTTATAATAAAATAGAAATAGAATATACCATAGATTATTCCTTTTTAGAGTGAAAAATAGAGTAATACATTGGAGCAAAACCCAACTCTATTTTAGAGTAAATAATAGAGTAATACATTGGAGATGGTCTTAGGGCATCTCCAATCCTACCCCATTTTCTACTCCAAATGCTATTTTGTAGTAAAATCATCTCCAATCCTACTCAATTTTTAACTGCAAAATGGGAAAATGCCATTTTTTCCTCCAAATATGGAGTAACTCCATTTTCAACTCCAAAATGGAGTTGAACTTTTTTATTTATAATTTAGTCATTCATATTTTATCATTTTTTAAAAACTATACCTTTCATTTTAACAAATATTACGAGACAATGATTTTTTGGTTTCATTATTTTCTAAAAAGTTGTAAGTAATGTACTTGTCACATATGCACAACAGCACAACAAAATATGACTCGTCAAATATTCTTGAAATAATTTCACTTCTTATTTAATATAATTAAATAATTAAAATATATTTGGACTCGATTAAAATTTATAGATATGATGATGAGATTTTATTATAATAGCATAAACTAATATTAAATTTAAAAATACATAAAAATACTGAAATTAGAAATAACATAAAGTAAACTTAATGCAAAAACGACTAATAATAATTTGGTAAACCGCTTCCGGATCCACCAAAATCATTAAAATATCACAATTTGTGGAAGTTTTGAAAGAAAAAAAATAATAAGTTAATTTGTAAATTTTATAGATAAAGTGTATTTTTAACAATTAATAATAAAATAGAAAATAAAGAATATATTAAGAATATTTTTTTTGGAGTAAAAAATAGAAGAATACATTACTCTATTTTTGAAATAAAAATGAGGGAATACCATAAATAAAAACGAGGGAATACATCAGAGATGCTATTATGAATTAAAAAGTTTGTCGACCAAAAAAAAAGTGGACAATATCAATATTTGTCCATCAATATCAATATATGTATCGAAAACGAGGTCGAGGACTTGAGGAAAAAAATATATCATATAAAGAAAGATGAGGAGGGAGGTTATTATTACAAAAGGCCATAAGAAAAAGAAGAAATACACGGAGGAGATGAGGATCATACAATCGGAGAAAGCCTCAGGAGCGCAGCAATAAGAATCGATTGCAGAAGATCGAAATCGAGATTGGAAATGGAGTTTGGCGGCGAAATCGACCCCAAGATCTCTTCCTTACGCCTCTATACCTCGGCTCCTTCACAGATCTGTTGTGATTAACGGCGGTTACTGGAAGGACGGGGTCGATCGATGGAAAAACCTCTCCCTTTCCTCATAGAGAAAGTAGAAGAAGAGGATGCAAAACCAGAAGTAATGTGATGGAGAAGAAATATGTGTGTGTAACGAAGAAGAACTAGTGAGGTACAGTGACAAATGTGGCATTTTTTGAAGGGTGGAGGCGAAGTGGCAGATGAGGAAAGGGTGAGATTTTTTTTTTTTTGGGCATTTCTGGTAATTATTTCTTTGTAGAAAACTACTTTTTCCCCTTTAACCATAAAACCAAACCAATCAAGTTTTGCTTTAGGTTTTAGGTTACATTAACTAATATTTACCAATCATGCTTTCGTTTTAGAAACCCACAGCCGAAATTCTTACAACCAAAAAACTTACAACTTCAATTCTACAGCAAAAAACCTTTAGATAAATTTTATTCAGATGTAAATTAAACATTGGGGAATTAATTTTCGTTTTTCTATTTGAATCAGATTTATTTTTAAATTATATTTGACTTTCATTTTTTTTTTGAATCAACAAATAAAAGTAAATTGGTTTTTTTTTTAATTATTTCATCTTTCTGTTATTTTTTTTTATCTTTTTAAGATCAATAATTGATTGCATAATTTACTTAATTTAATTTGAGAATGAGGAGGAGTGATCTAGCTCTCTAACCTCTAACTATCACTAAACGAAACAAAGTGAAATTGAATAAGAGAAGAAAGGTCCAGATATTTATTTACCTTTTGTTTAAATTCTAAGTATATTTTTTTAGTTTTAAATTTTTTCATATTTAACTTAACATAATGTCTAAATCTAATTAGCTGAAGTTTTTTACATGTGTTAAAATCTTATAGATAAACTTGACACGTGTTACGATCATATGAGTTAGTAACTTTGAAAACTAATCTTTATATAATAAGACTAATGTCCGCGCGATGCACGAACATGAAAAAAAATTAAAAATATTTTAGTTATAATGTATTAGTATGCATGATGAACATGATAATTAGATATATTTTGTTATTTATTGTACCACTAAATTCTTACTATCATATTCTAAAATTACTGCCTCTCCTTATATAATCAGCCCTCTCAAGATTCTTCACCTCCTTTTATTCATTTTCACCTTGCGTTTGTCCTCCGCCTAATTCGATATGATCATTAACTATCATAAACACTACAAGAAAACAGTTATTTTACAACGAACAGATTCGATGTAAAACAGGGTTTGTGACGATTTAGCGACGATTGCCAATTCGTCGTAAATCGTTCGTCGTTAAACCCTAATCGTCGCAAAATCGACGTAAATTCTGGGACTATATAAATCGTCGTAAAACCATCGTAAAACATTCGTCGTAATTTCGTCGTAATATTACGACGAGTTTACGACGATTATACCACTGAGGTGTTACGACGATTATACGACGGATGCGGTACGACGATGTTACGACGTATGATTTACGACGAGATTACGACGCATGATTTACGACGGATAGTGTACGACAATTTTACGACGGTTTTTTACGACGATTTTACGATGATTTCTCGAATTATATTAATTAATAAATTAATAATTAATAAACAACAATTTTAAATATATATTAATATATAATAATTTAAATAATTAAAATGATTTTATAAATAATTATAAAATACAAATTAAAATCCCAAATACAAATTACAATATACTAATTAATACCAAATTCTTCAAAAAGTTCCTCGTCGGTTCTATGCAACAATTCCGCTCGCTTTGCCGCGAGCGGATCCGGATCCTGCTCCTCATCCCTCGGTCCCAATGTCGATGCTTGCTGCGCTCTCAGGGCCTTCGCCAATGCAGGATTATCCACAACAAGAAGCTCGAACAGAGAATCGTATCCTTGGATCGTCTTACCTAATCCAAGGATCTTTTGAGCGGATTCCGCTTGCTTCGCCCGTAAAGTGTTGATCTCGGAATTGGCGGTGTTCAACTTGTTCCTCAACCCAACCGGATCGTTGGTCGGATGATGTGCGGAAGCCGAGGCAACATAACTATCTCTAATCGATCTCATCCACAAAACTCTGCCCTTCGGGGCAACCTTAAAAATTCCGTAAAAATTTAATATGATTATTATTACCTCTTCATATATCTCGTCCATCTGGGCTGTGGTCAAAACCGAGCTACCGCCAGGTGATAGCTGCTGAGAGAGCTGTGTTTGACGCTCCTCGATCTGTGCCTGCACGTCATTGTAGACCTGCTCCGCTCGAGGATCCACAAAAGAACCGTCTTTCTTTTTGTGAGTTTCCTCAAAAACTCGAGTCATCGGAGGAAGTTCGCCTCCGTTTGCCTAAACAAATTACATTCGAAAAAAATAAACGGTTAAAGATTAAATTTAATTAATTAAAAAAGCAGGAAAAACAAAATTATTAGAAAAAAAATCATACCATTTGAAGACGTCTTCCCGCAAATGACGTTTGACCCGAAGTATGTGGCAACACCGCCAGACGACCGTCTGGACCGACATTGTTCCGAGAAGCCGAACACTTAGCAGCCACTTGCTGCGAATGCGGATCCATCCAGTGTGTATTCAAGCCGTTCCAAACTTCGAAAGACATGTACGGGGGCTTCGCCTCATCGCCGTCAACCTCCCACTTCCGCTTCCAATCAAAGACGGTATTGTTGAGCCGAAACTTTTGCTTCTTCTTAAACTCCTTCACCGTCTCGTTGATCGCAACATCTCAGTGCCATTCTTGCTATAAGAACAAGAAAACAATTAGAAACGATTAAATAAAATTAAATAATTATTATAAAAACGATTAAATTACGTACCGCGAAACATTTGAATCACGTTTCAACGACTTCGCTCGGAACAGCAGACCAATTGCGGTGAGGCTCCTCGAAGTAGGTTTTGATGGTTTCAGACACACTCCGCCCGACTTTGTTGTCCTCCTTAAACCTGAAATATAAAAATAAAATTATATGTAAAAAACATATATTAATGACAAAAAAAAAAAAAAATTTAGCTTACGTACCAAAAAGTATTCGGCGGGCGGAGCGGATCTAACCGGGGTAAACAATCATGACCCGGCGACCACAAAATGTCCTCGACCGTCAATCCCGCATATATCAAAGCGGGTCGAGGTGCAGGAGCAGGTGGCGGTGGCGGGGGTGCTTGTGGGGCGGGCCCGGAGTCCGAAACCACATACGGTGTGGCAGACGATGACGGGGCGCCGTCCGAAGTAACACTCGGTCTCGACTCGCCACCCATAAATGCGTGATAGTGATTCCTACGTGGCCCCATATCTAACAAAAAAAGTAACGACGACTATCAAAAATATAATTCAATCTAATTCCAATCCTATCTAATTCAAATTCTATCTAATAATTCCAATCCTATCTACTATTAACAATCATAAATACTAATCTAATTTATTTATAAAAAAAAAAATTACCTTAGAGAGAGAAAGCTCCGGAATTTGGTAGAGAGAGAAGGAGATTGTGAGTTGTGAGAGAAAAATCTGGGTTCGGGTATATATAGATTTTCTGGCCGTCGTAATTTCGACGGATCCGTCGTAAAATCATCGTAAACCACGAAACCGAATAGTAAACCAATCAGAAAAATTTCCCAACGCAGGAAATTTTCACTTCACGCGGCAAAATTAATTTTGGGTTACGACGATTTCATAGAAATATATACCCTAAATCCTAAATTACAATATACAAATCCATCGTGTATTAACGAAGTATATTTGTGCGTCCAAGACTTCTCAAAGTAAACAACAAATTCAATAACGACGATTGAATCTAATATATGAAAAAATTTCTTATCTTACATAATAATGTATAGCGTTCGCTCTTATAAGTTTATTCGAAACATGGATGAAGTATATAATGTAATTGATTTTTGTGATAACTCAAATATTTTTATACAATGAGTAAAGAACTTACGTAAAACAAGCTAAACGATGAAAAACCAAACCTATACCACTATTTCAACCCTAAATCCTAAACCCTAAACCCTAAATTTTATGGTTAAAGGTATTACGACGACATTACGACGATTTAAGGCATAATCGTCGTAATTTCGTCGTAACCCTTAAACCAAAAAATTTGAATTACCGGTTAAGGGTTACGACGACATTACGACGATTATGCCTTAAATCGTCGTAATGTCGTCGTAATACCCTTAACCGGGAATTCAATTTTTTTGGTTTAAGGGTTACTACGAAATTACGACGATTATGCCTTAAATCGTCGTAATGTCGTCGTAATACCCTTAATACAGAGATAATCGGAGATGAGATCGAAAGGACTCTCGGATGTCTAATATTATCCAAACCATAAAATTCCAATGTTTGGGTAATATTCGACCTCTGGGAATCCTTACGATCCCATCTCTGATTATCTCTGGTCATTTTCCGACGATTATCCCATATTCGGTATTTTAATTATACAAATTAAGCAATTACAAAAAGTAAATCAATCAGAATCATCATCTCCGCTCGGTTCATCATCTTCATTGGGTTCATCATCTTTAGGTTGAGAATCATCGTCACTCTCATCAAACTCATCGGAATCGCCTTCTTCTTCTGTGTCGTCAGGTAGATATTCAAGTTCCCGGTTGCGGGGATCAATTAACAGAACGTTCTCCGTAATCTCTGGTTCTATAATGTCACAGCAAGAATCTTGTTGCATTGGAAGATCGTCAACACCCACAATTTTACCCCTTGGAGCTATTTTAATAACCGATAACCATGTGGGCCCAGTGGTTCGAACTCGCGGATATGGCACGAACGTTACTTGTTCTGCTTGTGATGCTAGGATAAATGGTTCAAACTTGTTGTATCGCCGTGCTTTGTTGACGTCGACCACACCAAATTTGTTAATTCGCACCCCTCGACCGACTGTTGGATCGAACCAATCACATTTGAAGAGAACGCATTTCATACTAACCAAGCCGGGGTATTCCACTTCGATTATTTCCTGCAACACCCCATAGAAATCTATTTCACCCCTAACACATACTCTGTAGTTGGTAGTTGTCCGCCGAACACCGTATTTTTATGTATGAAACACATAACCACGGGTGAAATACATGGGTGCAGTCGTTATCTTCCCGATGGGGCCTTGTAGTAACTCATGAAACCATATTGGATATGCAGGGTCGCCATGATCCACCTACTTGCGTCTTCAACCACTTAGAAAAGTGACGATATTTACGATCGTTTATTTCATCATTTGAAACGCCTTCAATGCATTCTCGTACCTGACTAACAAATAAACTGCAAAATACATATATATATATATATACATTGAAATTAACACCTTTATCTATATAGATAATAAATTAGTAGTGGATAATTAAATTGTCACGTTACCTCTCGAAAGGTTCCACTTCCTCGCAATTTAGGAGGATGTACGTATGTGCG
>PKMM01011804.1:39208-92832 GCA_002933915.1 Eutrema heterophyllum
TTTTTTATTACGTAAACTTACTTGCGTCTTCAACCACTTAGCAAAGTGACGATCTTTACGATCGTTTATTTCATCATCTGAAACGCCTTCAATGCATTCTCGTACCTGACTAACAAATAAACTGCAAAATACATATATATACATTGAAATTAACACCTTTATCTATATATATAATAAATTAGTAGTGGATGATTAAATTGTCACGTTACCTCTCGAAAGGTTCCACTTCCTCGCAATTTAGGAGGATGTACGTATGTGCGCTGTGCTTGTCATTCTCGTTAGACCACCAAACTTCCTTCACTTTTCCACCAAGACGACCGATTGGTGAGAAGATGTCTGGGACACCCTCTACTGCATAAGTTCTTCCCACACCACCATCATCATATCGTCGGGGTTTCCGTTTGCGTGTGCGGACTTTTGTAGCGAAATAGTATGAAGTGAAATGTGAAGTTTCTTCGGTCAAACTTCCCGCAACAATTGATCCTTCAACCCTTGCTAGATTTTTAGCCTTTCCCTTTAAATGTTTCATGAAGCGCTCGAATGGGTACATCCACCTAAACTGAACAGGCCCGCCTAGTTATGCTTCGTGAGGGAGATGAATGGGAAGATGTTCCATAACATAAAAAAAACGCCGGCGGGAATATCTTCTCCATATTACACAACAATATTGGAATATTAGCAGTCAACTGTGCAATTACATCTTCTGACAACGTCTGTGTACTAAGATCCCGGAAAAACGCTCCGATGCCTGCAACACCAAAATTATATAGTGCAATATATATTTGAACAAATTATATGTGATATGATGATGTCTCTTACCTCCAATTGCTTCATTAACATTTCCTGGAAGGAGTTCGGCAAATGAAAAATGAAGTAATCGTTGCATAAACACATGGCAGTCATGACTCTTCATCCCTGAAAACTTTTGTCATTTCTCAACAGATTTAGCCAGATTGGATACGTACCCATCAGGAAACTTCACATCAGATGAAACCCAATTGAACAACGCTGCCTTTTGTTCTGCACCCAACTGAAATATAGGAATTGGTGATTTCTCATTGCTCATAATATGCAACTAATTTCTGTTGCAAATATCGGGCAAGTCCAACCTTGACTTTCCGCTGTCTTTGGTTCTTCCTTTCACGTTTAACACAGTATGCATGATGTTATCAAAAAACTTTTTCTCAATGTGCATGACATCAAGATTATGTCGCAGCAGATGATCTTTCCAGTACGGAAGTTCCCAAAAAATGCTTTTCTTGTGCCAATTGTAATTCTCCCCGTATCCATCAGGCATATTAGCTGGAGTGTGCCAATTTCCCCCATGATTCACAGTTTCTAGTCCCCCAAAATGATCTATTTGCGCTTCTAGATCTTCCCCAGATAGATACATTGGTGGGGGGACACGCACGATTTTGTTCTTCCTAAACAATCGCTTATTTCTCCGATATGGATGGTTGATTGGTAGAAACCGACGGTGAAAATCAAACCAGCATGTTTTTCGACCATGTTTCAGCTGAAACGCATCTGTCCGATCGAGGCAATACGGACAAGATAACCTCCCATGCGTCGTCCAACCTGATAGCATCCCGTATGCAGGGAAGTCGCTTATTGTCCACATAAGCACCGCATGCATCGTAAATTTTTTTTTCCTCGAACAGTCATATGTACGAACTCCTGTATACCACAACTGTTTCAACTCATGTATGAGAGGCTGCAAAAACACATCAAGGGAACGCTTGGGATGCTTCGGACCAGGTACTAATATACTCAAGAATAAAAATTCTCTTTGAATGCACATATCTGGAGGAAGGTTGTATGGCGTTAGGATTACTGGCCATAAAGAATATTGCCTACCAGACATACCGAATGGACTAAATCCATCAGTGCAAAGGCCAAGATACACATTTCGCTTAAATTTAGCAAATTCCGGGTGTACCGTGTTAAAGTGTATCCAAGCTTTTGCATCTGACGGGTGAGTCACTTCTCCTTCTCTCTGTGAATGTTCTGCATGCCACCTCATCGATGCAGCTGTCCTTTCAGATTGATACAATCGTTTCAACCTATCAGTTATAGGAAGATACCACATCCGTTGGTATGGTATCTTACTACGCCCAGAAGTTTGTGGCCTGAATCTCGGCTTTTGGCAAAATCGACATTCCTGCAGCTTATCATCATCTTTCCAAAAAAGCATACAATTGTCAACACATACATCTATCATCTCATAAGGCAACCCAAGACTAAACACCAACTTCTGTATCTCATAGTATGTTTCGGCAGCCAAATTATCATCTGGCAATTACTCTTTAATAAGATCAGCCCAATCATCCATGCAAACCTCAGCTAAGTTATGATCAGTTTTAATTGTCATCATCCTAGCTGCTAACGACAATTTAGACTGACTTTCTCTACATCCATCGTAGAGTGGCTGATTTGCATCGGCTAGCATATCATAAAATCGCTTCGCATCTACATTGGGTTCCTCAACACTATTATCAACATTTGTTTCATGAAATGCATCATTGACCATTTCATGCATCCTATCATGATCTTGATGACCCTGCTGATTAAATTGATGTTCATGACCATGATGATAACTACTACCCTGATCAAAATCTACATGACTTTGATAATTACTACTACAATCAGCTTGATCAGTAGTACTCCTTTCAAAACCCTCTCCATGTTGATACCAAACATAATATTGCGGCATAAACCCTCTATTTAGTAAATGCTTCTACACCGTCTCAATAAAAATATATCTCGTATTCGTGCATTTACGACAAGGACATAACATCTTACCGCTTTCAAGGGTTGTTTGCATATTTCTGGCTTGATACATGAATATTTCAAGCCCCTCTTTGAATTCTTTCGTCAACGCTCCCTCCGAATCCTTTTGCGTATACATCCATCTTCGTAGTTCGTATATAGACATTTTATAAAAAGAGTTTTTGAAATGTTTTTTTTTTTTGGATAAGGGTTTTTTTTTTTTAATATAATTTTCGTTTGAATTGTTGGCTGTATTTATAGAAATTTTTCAGAATTACCAACGAATTTACATCGAAAATTTACATCGAATTTACATCGAAAAATAATTTACAACGCATTTACATCGCCTATACGACGGATTTACGACGAATATATGAGATGTAAATAATTAGGTGAACCAACTTAAAAACGTGCTCACCTACCTAGACACATTCGACGTAAACTCGTCGTAATTTACATCGAATATAAGTCGTCGTAACATCGATGTAACGTAACATCGATGTAAGTTTACATCGATGTTACGACGATGTAAACAATCGTCGTAATGTCGTTGTAATGTCGACGTCGCGTTACGACGATATTACGACGACAAAAATTTACGACGAAATTACATTGAAATCAAATGTCGTCGTAACCTCGACGTAAATTTACGACGGCCAAAATTCGATGTAAATTTTTGTTGGTAATCGACTGTTTTCTTATAGTGAAATATCAAATTTAGATGATTATCAACCCTAAAATTAAGAAGTAATTTTACTTAGTAATATATAATCGTTAATATTATATGTGTAGGGTTTTTGTGGACATGATTTTTACATTTTTTTGTTTGTTAATTTGGTTCAACAGATTTTGATTTACCTTTTGTATTTTTTGTTGCAAATAATATCTTGAATTTCTGTTTTATTAAGAATAGTATTAAATTTTTTTATAAGAATATCTGATTTTCCCTATTTACATATATAAGAATATCAATATATTTTTGGTAATACTCCCGTTCCTAAATATTTGATTTTCTTGTTCCACAAAATTTGATTTTCTAGATTTTTTTCTACATTTCTATTATTAAATTGAACATTTCAAAAAACATTAACTGAAAATAATTAAATTTACAAAAATATTATTGGTTCAAAGTTATTGGAAATTGTTAATATTAAAAAAATAAATGTAGGCATAACTAAACAATTATTATTTTTTAATATGTGTGAAAACTCTAAAAAAAATCATTTATTTAGGAACAAAGGTAATATTAGTTTTTGAAAATAATTTTTTTTATTATTATTTTCTCCATTTACGTATATAATTTATACAAAATAGTAAATGGAGAAAATAATTCTATCATTAGCCGAATTGTAATGCAAAATTTTTCTTAAATATTATTTTAGTATGACGGAAAGTATCAACCGCTTGCTGCTCTTGTGTATCGATTTACACACGTCACACGGCTATGACTTCGACATTTCTTGGTCATGGAGTGCTTAGTCTTGTTCGTCGTATCTATAGCCTTATTATTTAGGGAGCAAAGCTTTGTTCATCACTTGTCATCTTCTGTAATTTCAACATCTGTAAAATTCTTATTTTTAAATAATGTATGGATTTCTAACCAAACTTAATTTCAACATCTCGCGGGTTACCCGTAATTTAAAATAAATAAAAAAATTATGTACTAAATACTATTAAAATGTTGAAATATTTTGTAATATATATATNAGAAAATAGTGTATTTATGTTTTTTTCATGTGAAGTTTATTTTATTAAATATATTTTTTTACTAATTTTTTTTTAATATTTGCGGGTTACCCGCGGGTTCAAGCAAGGCGGGTGCGGGTCGAACAATTTTTGTTAATGAGTCAAGCGGAACGGGTCGATGCGGGTCGGAAAAAACATATAATCCGTGCGGGACGGATTTAGCGGGGCAGGTTGGATCCGCTTGACAGCTCACCATGAACTGCTTATCACGTTTGATCGTGACGGAGAGTACATTAATTGTATATATTAAGTTTGAATATTTCATTTTGTTTAGTCGTAATGATTGGTTCGGCTAAGTTCATCGACGTTTTGACTTTGAAGAGGTCTACGGCTTTTAGTACAACATCAGAAAGGTTTTATTTTACCTAGTCTGATAGTTAATTTAGTTGAAAGGAGAGGTTCAACATCAGAAACGATGAATACGATTATCGAGAAACACATAAAACCAAACCATTGTGTGTTTTCTGCAAAAAAAAAAAAAAAAATCTCTAAATGACAATATTTTTTACAAGTTTACCCTAAACTTACAAAAAAATTGCTAATCCCACAAAATCAAATTTAACCCGCAATATAATATGCCGCTCGTAAAATTTGTTAAATTATGATAAACTATATATTAAATCGAGTTTTTCATGATGAGAAGGTCCAAATATACTCTTGAAATTCAGAAACTTTATTGCATGTAAACGTAAATTAAACAGTCTTTTGAAAATACATACGATACGAGGGATATATTGCATATTAAATTCAAATTCATGGGTTTGAGGATACATTTGAAGAAAATATCATTTGGAAAATATTTTGCAGAAAATTGATATATTCCATATTTTACGTATTCTAACTATTCTTTTTAGAGTTTTTTTAAGTCTTTTATACTTATTTAGAGTTTTTTAGTCCTTTTATGAAGTCTTTAAAGATTTTATGTTGATTTGGAAGAGAATTTGGAATTTTGGGACGAAAACGCGGTTTTAGAGATGCATGATTGTACATAAGGGTCATAAGTTTGTCATTCGTTGAACACCTTCCCGATGTCGGATTTCAATGATTTTGGGACACAAGATAGATCTTTGAGTTAGATTTCATTTGGGATCAGTTTCATGTCATTATCATCAGTGGTTCAACAGTTATTCCCGTTTTACTGAAGACAGTTCAATCTGGCCAGCAGCTGAAGCAGATGCAGAAATGGAACCTCAGATCGATCGATCCACTTTTACATTCAATTTTCAGATCGACCACGGCATCCAGGATCGACCGATCCACACCCAGATCGACCTGCAGATCGACATGTGCAGATCTGGATCGACCGATCCAACCCAAAAACGAGAAAATAAGAAAAGAAAACTTCCAGATTTGCCCCAGATTGTCCTTATCTCTTTAGGGTTCGACCAAAACATGTTTAGAACTATAAATAAGGGTTTTAAAGCCATTGTTTAGGCGATGCTTTTATCTCTATTCCAACTTTTCATACCTCATCTCTCAGAGAAGATTTCTTATACTCTTTTTCTTATTTCAATCAATAATTATGGTGTTTTACTTATTCATTGCTTGTTCATCTCTTGCTATGTCTGAGTAGTCTCCTAGTTAGGTTTTAGGGTTTCAAAAGAATTTCATGAATCACTGAATTAGACATAGATAGGGATTTATTTATTGATATCTTCACCTATTGTTGTGTTCATGACTAAATTGATCACTTAGTCTATGATTTAGGGTTTAACATATTCTCCAAAAGCTTATAGGTTGCTTGATAGAACATTAGGTGAGCGAATTGTCTTTAACCAACGAAAGCTGATGTTAAGGCAATTCGTGAACAGATTGAACCTACCTGTTGAATGCTTGTCTAGAATTCTGAGTTCAAACGACAGTTTAGAATCTTAGGTTGCTAGATAAAGTAATTGGTGCCACGACAGTAGATTGATTATAAAATTCTGTTTGAGTTCGAGATTGGAGTTTAATTCATTCCCTGAATAATTTTCTGATTCTTGATTTGTGATTTCCTGCGAATTTCCCTAAGATCTGACGCTTTTTAATCCATAAGTTACAACTCTTTAGTTTTATTCTCTTGTTCACTTACAAACAACTCTTTTATTTTGTCTTAGCTTCTTAATCATTATCTGTAAGAGTGTTTGAGAAATACTTTTGAAATAGAAGAGTATTTGAGTAATTGATCCATTTATTAATTCTATCATTAGCCGAATTGTAATGCAAAACATTTCTTAAAGATTATTTTAGTGTGACGGAAAGTATCAACCGCTTGCAGCTCTTCTGATCGATTTACACACGTCACACGGCTATGACTTCTTCGACATTTCTTGGTCATGGAGTGCTTAAACTTGTTCGTCGTATCTATTGCCTTATTCTTTAGGGAGCAAAGTTTTGTTCTTCACTTGTCATCTTCTGTAATTTCAACATCTGTAAAATTCTTATTGTTAAATAATGTATGGATTGGTCTTATTCTTATTCTTATTCTTATTCTTTGGTCTGGTCCACAACTAAACACGAACAAGGCTAAGTTGGCTTGGAGAGATGTTACTACTCCTTATGATGAAGGAGGTCTTGGCATAAAATCACTTGTCGAGGTAAATACTGTTTGCTGTCTTAAACTTCTATGGAGAATTCTAGCCTATAAACCATCTTTATGGGTCCGATGGATGCAAACAAATATGCTTAAGGGCAATTCTATTTGGATGATCAAATCCTCCACAACAAAGGTGTCATGGATATGGCGCAAATTGCTTAAATTCAGAGATGTTGCGAAGAATTTTCATAAAGTGGCTGTGGGAATTGGTGACACAACATCGTTTTGGTATGATTCATGGTCTCCTCTTGGGAGAATTATTGACATCACGGGTCTTAGAGGCTTTATTGACTTCGGAATTTCGGAAAACATGATCATAGCTGATATCGATCCTAGACGACGAGGACATCATCGATCAACGGTTCTTAATAATATTGAAGATGAAATTCAGAATCTGTTTGCTCGCCCACAACCTCAAGGATCCGACGTTCATTTATGGCGTAGATCATCATCAGATTCCTACAGAGATTAATTCAATACCAAACGTACAACACATCTCATCCGGACAAGTAAGCCACATGTTAATTGGTACGTCAATGTTTGGTTTAAACATTCAATACCAAAATTCTCTTTTCAAGCTTGGCTTGCTTTTATCAACCGTTTAACTACGGGAGATAAAATAAAGCAATGGAATCCAAATTATAACTCGACATGTCCTTTCTGTGGCATGTACGAGGAAACACGGAACCACTTGTTCTTTGAGTGCTGTTATACAAGGCTCTAGCTACCAAATTAATGGGGAATCAATTCTCTGCGGAGTGGCGGTCACTCACGACATCTATCAGCTCGATAACATCATTTTCAAATCGATTCCTACTACGATATGCTTTCCATTCAGCAATATACCGTGTATGGAGTGAAAGAAACGCAAGGAGACATGGAAAGCTTCCTTCGATCGAGGGTCCAAAAACTCTACCAGCTCATTGAAAAGGGGATTCGAAATCGTATATCTACAATCCCAGCAATAGACACACGATACAAAGATTGTTTCTCAACATGGATCACTTTGCGAGGATCGATTTAAGCACCAACTCTATCAGCTCCATCAGACTTGCCCTCTTGGTCGATTTTATATCATCTTTTCTTTCTAACCCGGCTTTAACAAACAGTTAGTACTCTTTTTCCCAGAGTTGGTTTTTTCCATAATGGATTTTCCAACTTTGGGTTTTAATGAGGCTACTGTTTGTTATCTCTAAAAAGCCGGAACTCTAATTATTTTCAGATTTAGTTCTAAAAAGCCGGAACTCTAATTATTTTCAGATTTAGTTTGCAACTAGTTGTAAAAACGTTATATTTTCTTTTTGTTTTGAATATAATTTAACATTCATATAAAAAAAAAAATGTATGGATTTCTAACCAAACAATATTGACAATTTTTTCAGCTTACCTTAATTATTCTGTTGGTCCGTATGAAATAACAATTGTATCAGCCATGATTTAAGGTCCTATTGAAACACAAAGCAAACGAATGAAAACCATGTTCTGGTTCCTTGTCTAACATTCAATTATTAAATTTAAATAAGAATCACAATAAATACTCATTATACCAAAGCATAAAAACAAAGCGTGATAAAAAAATAAAAATAAAAAATGAAAACATGATTACTGATATATAATATAAATTAACTTTGTTTTCTTTCTCTCCTCGTTCATTCGATCTTGATATGTGGATTCCTTTTCTTAGACACAACAAGAACAACGACGACTTTGGATTGAAACTCCCATACTCGGTAAACCTAATAAAATATTTAAAGTAGGCATGGGCAATCGGTTTAGTCGGGTTATTCGGTTCAGTTTATTCGGTTTTTCGGGTTGTTCGGGTTTTGAAATATTGGCTGAATTGAACCGAAGTAACATTCGGTTTCGGTCGGTTCGGTTAGTTGATTTTAAACTCATTCCGAAATAAACCCTTTTTTTTTTATTCGGTTATTTCAAACCGAATAAACCAGAAATTGAAAAAAAAACAAAAATAACCAAATAAAGAAAAAAACGAAATTGGGCTTATTGTTTATAATTGAAATTGGGCCTATCAAAACCCATTGCACCCTCAAAATTTATAATCTATTCTATTAAAACAGAGTAACATTTTGGAAAAGTGCAATTAAATCTATTATAATCCTGGATAACTGATATTCCTTTTATGGATAACTAATTCTATTTTTTTTTATCTCCATTGCCAAATAGAATATAATGAACTTTCGAAAATTAATAATATTTGGCTCAAAGATAATCTATCCTACCCGATTTCGGTTAATGAATGTAATTAAATCCTAGCCTCTATCGAGAACAAATACAAACAATCCAACCATTACTTTTTTTTGTTGGCTGTTCATGAATCACAAACGTAATTTATGGCAAACCATTAGAAAATTTCGAAAATGAACTTTTTGCGTGGTTGTTCATGAACCACAAACATTACGATTCTGTTCATATTGCTTGGATGTTCATACATTTCGATCTTCATCTTCATAACCCGGTTAATGTATTGGTTCATCAAATTCAATACCTACAATTAGACATCAAATAGTAAACCAATTCGGTTAATGTCTCTTACCATCGTAAGACATTTCATTATTTACTATTTTCCAAATTCTAAATTTCAAATATCCTTATTTTAGAAAAAATTTATGCTATATTCAATGCAAATCTTAACAAATCTCTAAAAAAAAATCATGGAAAAGATTTCTTCTTATCAAATCATGGAGAAGATATTTCACAAACTCGAAAATCAAAATGGATTTCCAAAACATTTTAAAAATTAAAATAATTAAAATATATTTTCTATCTATCAAATCGTTGCATTAACTAAAATTTCTTCTCAAATCTAAGCGAAAGATTTCTTCTCTTGAATGATTGCGTTTTTTGAAAAATGTTTCTCATTATGACATGAACTAAAAAATTACCTTAAGATCTTATTCCTTCTTTTTATGCTTCATTTAATTTTTGGTTTGCATGAAACCCAACTCTTCCGCTTCCCTTCTTTACGATATATAAATATCATAACTATCATAACCATTCCTCCACAACATCTCTTACCATCCTTCCTGCAAACAAAAAAACAAAAATTACGAGCACTTAACAAGAGATGGCAAACGAAGCGATCCACATGATATCAGAGATCAACACATCTAAAACAGCTTGGAACCTCAAGGTGAAGATCTTACGTGTCTGGATAAGAGATTGGGATTTGTCTGGCCCAAAGATGTATCTACTTCTCTGCGATGAAAAGGTAATATATTTATTTTCTCTTCTATTGATGCTAAAAACAAACAAAATTTCTTCTCAAACTATACTTTGGCTAGAACTATCATCACTCTTCTAACTATCGTCACTCTTCTCAAACTACTTTGTGATCTTTAGGGAACTAGGATAGAAGCCACTGTTTTCGGAGAAACATTTAAATTGTATTCGTGGGTTACGAACTTTGAACGTTATTGGTTCTCCCTCAAGCAATTTATTGTTCTGTGGGGTCCTATTCTTGGACATACCTCTACACACTTCTATCAAATATATTTCGAGTCAAACACAGAATTCACCTTGCTCAAAGATTATCCAAACCCTAATCATTTCTTGGTTTTCACTCCCATCCTTGACATTATTCGTCAAGATGTTACAGAACGCTATCCTATAGGTATTTTCATTTACAATCATTATGTTCTCATAATACAGTTAAAATATTCTATACTTTCTATTCTTAAACAAAAGATATACGAATGTATATTGGTTCTGTTATTAATTTTAGATTGTTATACTATTTCAAGCAGTTTATATATTCTCAAAGATTTTAAAAGATATTTTCTATTATTATTTTCTTAAGTTCATTAACAATATTTATCAGATTTCCAGACACTGCAATCTGTGTTTGAGTTCTAGAAAATGCGAGAGACTAATATTTTAATAAACAGATCTTCTAGGTCATCTGCAACAGAGAGAAATTGCGTGCCATTGACAACAATTTTCAATAGAATTTTAAGAGATATTACCAAATTTCCTCTTGGTCAAATTCGACATAATAAATCTCAAGTCAATGTTTCCATGCCAAAACCACCTACGAAAAGGAAAAGAAAGAATCTTGGTAAGTACTTAATCTGTTCATTTTTACTACTTGAATATTACTCATCTATACTATAAAACATCCAATAACCCTTGCATTATTTTGATGATCTTTTTGATAACTGAATCCAGTTGTTGCTGACAAAGAGAATGTTCAATTCTCGAAACCTCCTACAAACAAAAGAAAAAGAGTGGTAATTTATTTAACCATTATTTTATTAGTTAATCATGTACTATATAAGAAAAGCAACTTATGGTGGGGAACAAAGTTGCTCAATGCACCTGATTTTCTTTAATTTCAATCCAGTTTCTGCCAAAGAGAATGGTGTAGTTACGCCTTGCCTGAAAAAGAATCGCAAAAATAATGTTCAATCCTGTAAGTTGCTGAAATAACTTCAATTGTTTCAGGTAAGATTTAATATTCACCATCAATTTATGAAAACTCATCATAATTTTTTGCATCTTAATAGCAAATAAGAACAATTCCAAAGTTTTAACCAGTCAAGAGATAAGTGGTTGTAGCGAATTTAGAAGGCAGTCCAATACTGTACTTCGTGACATTACAAACATACCGTCAAGTTCTAGAAGATTTACTCCAACTTCTATATAAGTGGAAGATGCATACCACAATGATAATCAGGAAAACCTACATCCACAAGAAGAAGGAAGTTATTGTCTATATGGAGATTATCAGTTAGAAGGTATTTTAGTACATATTTGATAGTAGATTTTTGCAAGTCTTGAGATCAATTACTCAATATACAAGTAGTATAAGAGGTATCAATCCAATGGGTTTGACTCAATACACCAAGAATGCATATAACTTCCTAAGTTAAGCTAAAAATGTTGGTTTTGGTGATTAAGCTAGTGAACTATCAAATAAAAGACAAGTGACAAGAGCTAAAGACACTAAACGGTGAGTAACACAATGAGAAAAGGCGAATTCAAGGATAAGTTAATTGAGATAAGGCAATCCAATGGCTAATTAATGATGTCCAATGCTTAATGAAGACTAATCCCTAGGCAAAGATCACTAATCTTAACTAATCTTCTCTCAAGGCATTAATCACTTTGTTAATCACTAATCCAAGATCAAATTCCCATTTGTGAATCACTAATTAGCAAGCTTTAAGTCTAAACATTCAAGATCAACCAAATAATCACTCTAGACAACTAATCTCTTAGGCTAGAAATGAATATCTCTTGATTAGTTCATCAAGGCATTTCGTCGAACACCTTGTGTGCACGAAATGCCTTATGATCTAAATCCACTTTCTCAAGCAAGATCTAGCTTTAAAACCACTAATCAAGAAGGAAAATCATATAATCTAATCCTAGACATCATTAATCATCCATCAAATCACCCTAAATCTACCAAATCCTCAAATCCTAAAAGACTACTCACTAATCATGAAGAACACACCAAATCTTGTGAAAGAGGTGATGTTAATCATGATTAGAGATTAGGAAGATGGAAGATTAGAGAAAGAACACAAGAATTAAACTCAAACTTGCATAAATCAAAAGATACTTGGGAAAAATCCCAAGAACCCTAAAAAGACAAGTCTTTGTTCTAGAGAGAAAAGGAGAGAAAAATGATAAAAAGGAAGATAGATCCAAAAAATGAGATCTTTAACATATAAAAAGGTGTTTTCTTAGTGGGTCGGACCGGGTCAACCCGGAACAAACCGGGTATTGAACCGGTCAAGTTCTGGTTGAAGTTCTGATACCGGTCAAATTGGGGCCGGTATGTGTGGCCGGTATGGGAGGCTTTGCTTCTTTGAGCATAACTCGTTTGGGCGCTAGTCAGACATGTCTCTGCTAAATCTGATGTATCTCTCACACAACAGGTCAGAAAGACTTGAAACTACCTTCAAAAGACAGCTAACTCACTTACCTACAACTTCTATGAAGACTTCAGAAGCTAAATCTGAGCGTAGGTCCTTCGTCCAGCCTGATATTTCCGACACTTCGGCTGGCTTCGGCGAGAGCTTCCACGCCGGGCAAAATTGGGCCGGTATGGGAGGCCGGTATTCCTCCTGGTCAAGTGAATGTCTGGTACTGGGCAAGTGAAGTGTCTCGTGCCTGGCCGGTACGAGAGTTTGTGCCGATGGAGTGCTTCTTGGTGCCGGGCCAAAGGGGACCGGTACATGCGTCCGGTAAATCCCCTGCCCGAGGTAACGCCCAGTACCGGACAAATGAAGTGTGTTGTGCTGGGCCGGTACGGTGAGAGCAACGTCGCGGTCGAAGGCCTCTGATGCCGGGTGAAATGGAGCCGGTACATGCACCCGGTGCAAGGTGTTAGTTTCTCGGCCAAGAAGATACGTCTTCAATAAAACCGCGGTAACTCTCGAACCACACGTCCAAATGGCTTGATTCAACCTCCCCTGGACTTCTAACTCACCCCTATACAACATTAATGAAGGTAGTCAAGGCTGATTCAGATCGGAGGGGGTTCGTCCAGCCACATCTTTCCGGCATCTCGGGTGGGCTTTGCACTCCACTTAGGTCCAACTCTCCAAATATGCCCAATTGCCTCCAATTACCTAGAAAATACTCCAAAACATGAAAGAACTCACTAGACCTAATGCAAACGTCCTAATCTCTAAATGAGACCTAAATGCAAGACAAGACCATGATTATGCATGTGATTTCAGACAGGTTCTTCCTGTAGTAAATGGAGGTTCGAGGGCTGACATTGTTATGGCTGCACTAAATGCAAGACAAGACCATGACTACTTTCAAACAATTTGACTGTCCAAGAGACAAAGGATCTTAAAGATTTCTCGGAATGGATATTAGACGTTGGAGATGGGAAAATTGCAGAACCTAATGATGGTGATGCTCTAATAGATATTCCAGAAGAGTTTCTGATTACTGACGCCATTGATCCAATCGAAGCAATTAGCAAAGATGTGTATGGAGATACGGCTTCTTTACAAGAGGATAAGGAACCAAAGTTTTTCCAGGAAAGAGCAATTCTATGTCCTACGAATGAAGATGTTAATACCATAAATGAACATATGCTAGATAAAATCAAAGGTTGGAAATCATCTTTTCTTCCTTATCTTTTGCTATTTTTCATTCTAAATTAGTTGTTTAACAAATTACATAATGAATTTTCTGGAATCAGGTGAGGAAATGATATATCTCAGTTCTGATTCTATAGATCCTTCTGATAAAAGCGCAGCTAATGATGAAGCTCTAAGTCCTGATTTTTTGAACAGTATCAAGGCCTCTGGATTACCCAATCACAGATTACGATTAAAGATTGGTTGTCCTGTGATGTTGTTAAGAAATATTGATCCTAAAGGAGGGTTAATGAATGGTACTAGACTTCAAATTACACAAATGACTGATTTCATGGTGGAAGCTACAGTTATTACAGGAGATAAGGTTGGAGTTAAAGTGCTCATTCCCATATTGTTGATTACACCATCTGATACAAGACTATCTTTCAAAATGCGTAGAAGACAGTTGCCACTTTCTGTCGCTTTTGCGATAACAATCAACAAGAGTCAAGGACAATCACTGTCTAAAGTTGGGATTTTTTTACCAAGGCCGGTATTTTCACACGGACAACTCTATGTGGCTGGGTCACATCTAAAAAGGGATTAAAAATACTAATTGTAGACAAAGAGGGGAAGCCTGAGAAAAAAACGATGAATGTGGTTTTCAAGCAGATTTTTCAAAACCTTTAATTCAGATGAAGCTTTTGAAGAAATCAAGAGTTACATGGTAAAACTCTTGACAATTCAATTTTATCTGCTACATATTCATCTGCTATTTTAACAAGAAAATACTTATTCTGGTCTTCATTGCAGGAAAACTTTTTTAAACAAACATTCATTGAGAGGATTAAAGATAAGGGCTATGTTTCAATTGAATAAGTACTTTGGATTCTGTTATGAAAGGATACATTTTAAATTTAAGTGTTTTGGTTTGTTTATTTATTTTGTTCAACGTTAGAAACATCTAATACAATCAAGTTATATATATGGTCTTGGTTTGTTTTCAACGGGTTAATTCAATTGCATATATCTAAATGTTATAAAAGTGAATAAGATTTTACCTTGCAACAGCTATCGAGATCTAGAGGCACACACAGCAACATCCCAAGCAAAATAATAGTCTGGTGTTAACCAACACCGACATTAGATTATACATTCAAAAAAAAAAAACCTTGAGTGAAATTAAGATCAGAGAAGAACCCTAACCTGTAAGATCCATTTTCGTTTGCTGTGATAGACATCGATTGAGGTTCTACGCAATAACCTATCGAGATTGATCTATGGAGATTTAAAAACTGAGATTCAGATCGGCATGGAAGATCCCGTCTCTTTTTTTCAGATGGAGTCGACAAATCTGTCGGCGTGAGACAACAAAAATTCTGAGCGAAATTTGTTGTCTTTTTCATTATATAATTGCAAGAGATTTTACCTTGAAACAGCTATCGAGATGTAGAGGCACACGCAGCAACATCCCAAGCAAAAGAATAGTCTGTTGTTCGTAGCCTTGGTTATAGATCCAGATTTCCAGATTTTCCGACTATAACCAACAAGCAATAATCGATTAGACATTAAAAAAAAACGAGATCTTGGATTAAGAAACATAGAAGAACCCTAACCTGTAAGATCCATTTCCGTATGCGGTGAGAGACATCGATTCAGGTTCTACACAATAACCTCTCGAGATTGATCTATGAAGATATTTAAAAACTGAGATTTAGATCGGCATGGAAGATCCCGTCTCTTTTTTTTCCAGATGAAGTCGACAAATCTGTCGGCATGAGACAACAAAAATTCAGAGAGATATTTGTTGTCTTTTTCAGTCAGGTTTTTTATTAAACGCGTACATACAATTTTAACCCGTGCTTGTCTAAAACAAAAAATGTTTACGGGCTTGATCAAATTAAAACAAAATTTCTAGGGACAAACACAACTTTAAATACCCAAAATGAGGCACAAATCCGTGCTTTAGAAACATTTTTTTGTGTAAATCAAATATGTATCTTTTTAACCATCTTTTCAAAATTCAGAAAACAAATTTAAAACAAACTCAAAAAATAAACATATATACATATAAAAAAGTATAATTAGCTTACTGTACTATAAACATATACAATTTAATTTTAGTAAATTCAATATTAATCTTTTTAACCATCTTTTCAAAATTCAGAAAACAAATTTAGAACAAACTCAAAAAATAAACATATATACATATAAAAAAGTATAATTAGCTTACTGTACTATAAACATATACAATTTAATTTTAGTAAACTCAAATAATAAATTACATGAGAATTTTAAAACCTACCATATTACAAAATATTATATAAATTGACTTGTGATCTAATCTCCAAAATATCCCTAAAAACATATTACAATAATTAAACATATTACGAAAACTTAATCTACAAAAACAAATTATGTCTAACAACAAAATAAATATGTGTCTCAAATTTATAAAATTAAATCTACAAATTTTTTTTATTTAAACACAATATAAATTTGTTTCTCATATTACAAAAATAAAATTTACAAAAACAAATTATATCAAAACACAAAACAAATATGTGTCTCATATTACAAAAATTAAATCTACACATACATATTATATCTAAACACATAAACCAACACAATTTATATTACAAAAATTCATCTAAATTAAAAAAATGAACAATTCCCGTGCGGATGCACGGGTTAGAATCTAGTTAAAAAGTTTATAATTAAAAAACCAGTCGCACCTTTGGAAAAAAAGCCAGCCGCACAAGAGTTTTTGGTCACTTTCAGAAACCATTCAAGATCTTCTTCAAGGAACAAGGTTTTACCACGTAGAATCAGAGAAGCCCACAACATGGGCGAGTCACGGCTGAGGCCGAACACGAAATTAGCCAGAGCGAGCATTTTCAAGATGGTGGAAGAGATTGAGATCTCAGCAAGATTCTGTTGTGTGACCACGTTAGAGGTCGCATAGTGGACGATCGCTTGAAGCTGGATCGGAGTCGCTACAAAAATATGGAAGAAGAGCGAGGCGGTGGAGGATGATGGGAGAGGAAGATTTGGTTGGTGAAGAAGAAGTAAGAAAGAAGAAGGCGAATAGGAAAGAACTTTTGATGGAAGAAGGAAGTAGCCAAAATTGGTTAAGGTTGGATTTTGGTTTTTCCGGTTAACCGAGAGCCGAACCAAAAACCGATTGACATTATAAATGTTGTCGATTGGTTTTATTCTCATAACCGAAACCGAACCGAAAATATAAAATCTCGGTTCAGTCGGTTCGTTTTTTTCTGTCCAAACCGAACGTCCAGGCCTAATTTAAACGATATTAAATTAGCAAAACACTATTGGTTTATAATATAACCAGAATTTATAGAAAATTAAATCACAAATCATTGGCATATCAACAGCAAAAAACAATCATAATAGCATGTTATGACATTCGATTCATTTAGAATCAAAACATTACAAAAAGAAACCATAAAATAAAAACTCAAAAACCATTAATTTCACGACAATTGCCTTTTGAATATGAATCATAATGGTGTGTTCGAGATCCAATATTTATAGCTAAATACCAACAGACAAACCGTCATAATTATCTTTCAAAATGTTTTTAATTTTTATTGGAAATTTTCAGATAAGAAATTTCACCGAATAATTTAGACTCTATTTGCAAGTTCTACAAATTTAAAAAAAAAAAACAAAAATTCCGTATTATGTATCAACTCCAGACGATTTTACCGTTTTACCTTCGGATTTAAAATCGAAATCATCCTCTTATCATTAAGTACATTAATTGTATATATTAAGTTTGAATATTTCATTTTGTTTAGTCGTTAATGATTGGTTCGGCTTTTGGAAGGAAAGAAACAGTCGGAAACACGGGGAAACACCACTATCACCGCAAGGTCTTACCAAGATCATCGACAAGCAAATGAGAAACATGCTATTATCGATTAGAGGCATGGGAGATCACAAATTCGACAATAGCTTACAACTTTGGTTTGCCACTAGAAGCTAAGCTACAAATCTGATTTCAATTCCAAATTTTAGCTAATTGTAACACTTGCTGTAAAAACGTGGTTTTTTTTTGGTTGAATAAATTTTACATTCATTCAAAAAAAAAAAAAAAAAAAAAAATGATTGGTTCGGCTTAGTTCATCGACGCTTTGACTTTGAAGAGGTCTACGGCTTTTTAGTACAACTTCACTTTCCCTCACCCTCTTTGACTAATGTGTTGGTTAAGCAACTTGACTCTTTCACATAAAGGTTTTATTTTACCTAGTCTGATAGTTAATTTAGTTAATATCTTTCATGGCTTGTGAAAAAGAAACCGGATCTTTAATATCCAATTCTCCAGATTCTACTTGGTAAAGCATATAGTCATTGGAAATAGCAGATCTTCTCGTACGAGTTGATCTTCTTAATACTGGTTCCTCTACATGATCATTATTGGCGATGTTTTCATCATGGAGTGGGTGATCATTCACTGGGTTCTCCTCATTGTCTAATGGTTCAACAATGGGAGGATTCCCAACATTCGGAACTAAGGGTAATGGGATATTGACCCTAATTTCCTGAATGACCACATCTTGAACTTTATCACTCCCACTAATCTCGCCATTCTCATAAAATCTAGCATTATTGGTTTCTATTATTCTCGTACTATGATTGGGACAGTAAAATCTATATCCTTTAGACTTCTCAGGGTATCCAATAAAGAAACCACTGACTGTTCTGAAGTCTAATTTCTTTTCATGTGGATTATATATTCTTGCTTCAGCTGGACATCCCCAAACTTGGAGGTGTGACAGACTAGGTTTCCAGCCTTTCCACAGTTCAAAAGGAGTCTTTGGAACTGCTTTGCTAGGAACCCTATTCAAGATATAGACTGCAGTACGTAATGCATCCATCCACAAGGATATAGGTAAGTTAGCATGACTCATCATGGATCTAACCATTCCCAAATAAGTACGGTTACGCCTTTCAGCTACACCATTCTGCCATGGAGAACCAGGCGTTGTGTATTGTGCAACGATTCCTAATTTCTGGAGAAGTCTGGCAAAAGGTCCAGGATGTTGTCCTGTTTCATCATATCTGCCATAAAATTCACCACCTCTATCTGACCTAATGATTTTCACCTTTCTATCTAATTGTCTCTCTACTTCAGTAATGAACACTTGTACAGCATCCACAGATTGAGACTTTTCATGCAATAGATAGAGATAACAGTAACGTGAATAATCATCGATAAAGGTAATGAAGTACTTTTCGCCTCCAAAACTTGGAACGTCAAAAGGTCCACAAATATCTGTATGTATGATTTCAAGAAGCTGTGTACTTCTTGTGGCTCCTCTCTTAGTGTGTTTAGTTTGCTTACCCTTAATGCAATCTATACACTCTTTACTATTGGTAAAATCCAGATTTGGAATGACCCCATCTTTTACCAATCTTTTAATTCTTTCACTGGAAATGTGTCCCAGCTTCTTATGCCACAAGAAATACGAGTCATTTGCACATGTTTTACGTTTAAGTCCACGTTTATCTTGCAGGGTGAGATGTGTTTCAAAAGGTTGATCAGCCAGATTTAACATATAAAGACCATCAACTAATGTTCCAGAACCAATTCGATTAGAGTTCAGAAATAAATTAAAACAACCATCTCCTTGAGTTGATTTAAAACCAGCCAAATCAAGTTTGCTTACTGAAACTAAATTACGGGAAATAGATGGAACATAAAGAGTCTGAAATAAATCCAAACAAAATCCACTATCTAAAATGAGACGATAGGTGCCAATAGCTTCAACTGGCGCCTTGTCTCGATTTCCCATAAATAAGTAGTTTTCACTTGGATTTATGGTCTGGGTTGTAAGAAATCCCTGCAAGGAATTGGTTACATGTACATTAGCACCGCTATCAATCCACCAAGTTTTAGAAGAAACATGAGTAAGATTAGATTCGAAAAAGCTTACGAAACCCATAGGATTACCTTTCTTTTCGAACCATTCTTTTCTTTTAGGGCAATCTTTCTGAAAGTGTCCAACCTTTTTGCAAAAGTTGCATCGGTCATCTTTCTTTGCCTTTTTCTTCTCATTAACTTGATTGTTTTCATCAATTCTGGGTGGTGCTCTTTTATGGCTCATTTGATGCCTTTTCCCAGCTTTAGATCCAGCTCCTTGGACATAATGGGCAACCCTAATACCTTCACGACCAAGTCTAGACTCCTCTTGTACCAATTTATTAGCCAATTCATTCGACGTCCACCTTTCATCAATGGCGTTGTAATTGATTTGGAATGGTCCATACTGAGGAGGTAAAGAATTTAGGATAAACTGGACAAGAAAAGAATCGTCCACACTCATTCCTAAATTCTTTAGCTTAGCCGCAAGGTTGGTCATTTCAATGCAATGTTCATGCATAGACCTTGTGCCATCATGTTTCATGGTTGTAAGATCTGCCATAAGTTTCCCAGCAAGGGATTTGTCTGCAGTCTTAAACCGTTCTTCTATAGCTGCAAGATAAGCCTTAGCTTTTTCTGCAACTGGAAGGGAAGATTTGATGTTGCTAGCAATTGTCATCCTTAAGAACATGATGCTCAATCTGTTCGCTTTCTCCCACGCTTTATGGAGAACCTTTTCTTCCTCAGTACTATCGTCAGTAAGTGGATTTGGTTCATCTTCACGAAGTGCCAAATCCAAGTCTAGTACTCCTAATGTGAACTCAACTTTCTCTTTCCATTCTGAGAAGTTGGTTCCAGTGAGGATTGGAACAGCAGAGACCATAGATGACAAATTAGCAGGAAAGGTTGCTGCAATTTAGAGATACAACAAGTGCTTATTAGGCTTCAAAACATAATCAACACAAAGAAATAGAATGCACATGACAAGAAATTATAGTGTTCCTGTGGGAAATCACCATATTCTCATGAAAAGTCATGGATACAAGAAACTTTATTGAGCGATGTATTGAATTATTTAGACTAAGTTATCTGTGGATATCCTTGGTCTACACATATACAAACACTCTTGTAAGTTATTGATCATATCTTATGTTCATAGTATACCTGTGGGTAACTAATTACTACATAAACAGATCATAACTTACTTAAACAATGGTTTTCCATTCGCAAATCATTCTAGGATAAATTCACTGTGGTGATATCTAAACCCTAATTTGCACATTATATGAAACCAATGTTCTGCCATAAGTTGTGCATAATTCGTTTCTGTAAAAATTATACAAATTGTTTCTGTATGGATTATGCACAGAACAAATTTGCTGGTTTAAACATAAATCGCTTTTGTACTGATAATGCACATAACGATTTTGCAACTTTTATGTACAGATCGTTTCTGCACGGATTATGCACAGAACGATTTTGCACAGATCAACTACATAACGATTTGCATATAACGATTAATTTCGCACAAATTATGCACGATACAGAATCTGCGATAAACCCTAATTCGCAAGAACCCGAAATTTGCACGGAACAATTAATTTCGCACAAATTATGCACGATTAAGAATTTGCGATAAAACCCTAATTCGCAGACTCACGGAATTTGCACGGAATAAGGTCTGCGAAAATAAAACCTGATTCGCAGAAACCCGAACTTTGCACGGATTCTTATATGTGATAATATCTCTAATTCACAGATTATGCACGCACGAAAATTAACTATAGATTCAGATCTACAAAACCCTAATTTGCAGATTTCTTAGATTCAATTATTCATGCCATAAATCTATTATATTTAATGGATTAAACAGATGTTCATAACCTAGCTCTGATACCACATGTAAGCATAATTTTACATGAATCCCAAGACCTTTAAACATCTAGGTTAATCACATAATAGAATCATAAGGAGGGTTAGCGGAGTACCTCCATTCATTGTTGCAGAGAGGTCTTCCTGAACGGTATCCTGAATGGAAGACTTAGAACATGATCTCTGAGATAGGAGTTTTGGGTTTCTCTCTCTTGCCTATAAACTTTATGTGTTGTGTTTTGGGATGCCTTTATGATGGACTAAAGGCATATATTTATAGGCGGAGAGAGGACCTAATTCCTCTTTAGGGTTTCCTTAGAATTAATCTCAACCGTCCATCAAAGTAGAGATTGATTAGGAATTAACTCCATTATTTCCAATTTAATTGGTTACCAAATATATTAAGGAATAGCAATATTCCAATAGAAAACGGATGACTATAAGACCACATAATAGGAAAATGAAATATTCCTTACAAAACGATGAATATGATTATCGAGAAACACATAAAACCAAACCATTGTGTGTTTTCTGCAAAAAAAAAAAAAATCTCTAAATGACAATATTTTTTACAAGTTTACCCTAATGGTACAAAAAAAAAATATTACTAATCCCACAAAATAAAACTTAACCCGCAATATAATATGCGACTCGTTAAATTTGTTAAATTATGATAAACTATATATTAAATCGAGTTTTTCATGATGAGAGAAGAGTCCAAATATACTCTTGAAATTCAGAAACTATATTGCATGTAACCGTAAATTAAACAGTCTTTTGAAAATACATACGGTACGAGGGTTATATTGCATATTAAATTCAAATTCATGGGTTTGAGGATACATTTGCAGAAAAAATCATTTGGAAAATATTTTGCAGAAAATCATTTAAAACTTTTATTGAAAATATAGTAAATTTTAGTATTTATTGAGTTTTTCTTCTATATCTTCTTACACGTGTGTTCTATATAAGAGAAACAAGTTGAATACAAAACTGGTATGGTTTTACATTCGAGTTCGGGTGTTTCCGATTCAAAAAATTTCAACTGGTATGATTTTACCTCCAATCCACAAAAATGTGATTTTAATAGAGAGGCACGTATAACACCGCCATCCGCAATTCCCTATACGGACAGACATGTTCCCCGACTAAAATTCTACTTGTCCGGCTAAGTACAAATTTTAATCAAACTTCAACGACAGCAGCAATGCACAGCGGTTCAATAATAAAACTTTATTCAACATAACGAGTTCAGCAAAGTGGGTAAACTCAACAACAACTTTAATCATACCAACCAATTTATTCAGATTTCAACAACAACTTAAAACATAGAAAAATCCCGGAAACCATCCCAATCCATCCAGCGTCTCTTGCCCCACGAGCTCCTCAATCAGCCTTATCTTTACATGCATCCAATTTTGGGATACATAAGCAATCGAAATTGCCTAGTGATGCGGTCCTCCCGTCTCACTCGGCCACAGTATAAAAACGACATGCATATAATTATTAAGTCAAGATCACAACAGCATAGAATGGCTCCAAGTCATGATATCAGCATCAAGACAAGGACAGCAACATGATAAGTGGCACACAAAATCAATCAAAACCATTCAAACAATCAAGACTAACAACATATATGTTGTGGTTTCATCTTGTTTATATCCAGTTTACTAACTCATTATGATCTTATCACTAATGCTCTGTTTCTGTTGTAGTTGCTGATGCAGAGTAAAAGAGAAAAAGAGAAAAAGAAGACACGAGATTACAAGTTCCCAAGGCCTAAATCACCGGCCAAGGTACGTCTTAGAGAGCTAACAGCCAGCTCTCAGGGCTTATAGAATGATGTTAACCGTGTACAAGAAACCAGAGGTGATCTAGAGCTACAATAGAGGAATTACCAGGAATTGAGAAAACGAAGAAGATGAGTTTCTCTCAATCCTATTCTCTCTTGCTCTTAGACCTCTCTCTCACTCTCTTCTTGTCACACTGTCATTCTAGATGCTTCTGTGACGTTCTCTTATGCATGTGCAGGATCCAGCTCACCAACCCTGAGCTCACGCAAATCTTCCTGCGTAACTAACTTCTTTGACTGAAGTTCATTGCACATAGACAGAGTCCAAAACGACACAGCATCACTTCATGGGTCTTCTGCAGCTTACTCCTACTGGGCCTGACGAATTCAGCTTCGGCACAAACATAGCTACAGCCCAAACCTGAAACGCAGATCGACACTCACATTCTCCACCTCGATCTCTTTTCAGACAAAACACGCGAACTCTTCGCATCCTCTCTCTCTTTTGTCTCGACGCGCCGCCGATACCCTAGATCTAACTCAGTCGCCGAGCTAGATCGAACCTCCGATTACCCTGAGATCCTTCCTTCCTTCTTCAAACTTTTGTACCGGCAAGGGCTTCGTAAGCAAATCCGCCGGATTCTTCTTCGTGTCAATCTTTGACACCACCAGATCGCCTTCTGCTATGACATCTCGGATGAAATAGTAGCATGTCTGGATGTGCTTCGTCCTCTCGTGGAAGACGATTTTCTTAGCAAGGCAAATCGCACTCTGCGAGTCACAGAACATCTCTACCGTCTTCTGAGAAAACCCCAACTCACAGGTAATCCGCTTTAACCACAGTGCTTCTTTTGTCGCTTCCGCTAAGGCCATGAACTCCGCTTATGTTGTTGATAGCGCTACAATTTGTTGAAGGCCTGAGCGCCAGCTCACAGTGTTCCCTCCGACTTGAAATGCATATCTTGTAATCGATCTCCTACGATCGAGGTCAGTAGGATAGTCACTGTCGCAATAGCCTTTGATTTCAAATTCCTGTGACTTTGTAAATGTTAGCTTGCAATATGAACTTCCCTTTAAGTATCGTAGAACCCATTTAACCGCATTCCAGTGTTCTTTGTTAGGAGCACTTATGAAGCGACTCACCAGTCCCACCGCATGAGCTATGTCAGGACGTGACCCAACCATGGCGTACATCAGACTACCGACAGCACTTGAATAAGGTACCTTTCTCATTTGTATCTCAGTCTCAACCTTTTCTTCTGCTTTAGTACTAGCTAGTTTGAAATAACACCCGATAGGGGTTTGCACTGTCTTCAAATTAGTAGCATCAAAACTTTTAATAACTGATGTGTTGCGTTTTTGACGTTTTCCAACTCGTGCTTTTTGTACATAATCGAGTCTTTTTCGAGTGTTTTAGTCTTCTAGGAGTCATTTCAGGTGTAAAAGCATTTCAGGACGGAGTCCGGAGGCCTAGAACGGAAAAACGGCGAAACCGAGCCGAAAAAGATGGGATCGATCGATCCTCCTCCCTGGATCGATCGATCCACACAATCGGACAACTCCTGGATCGAGCGTTCCCGGATCCAAATCGATCGATCTCGAAGAAAAGATGGGATCGATCGATCCACATACTTGGATCGATTGATCCACAAAATCGGACAAATGCTGGATCGAGCGTTCCCGGATCCAGATCGATCGATCTTCAAAAAAGATGGGATCGATCGATCCACTCCACTGGATCGATCGATCCAGCCCCTGAAAACAGTTTAAAAAACGTGTTTTGTACTATTTTACCTAATTTTTCTTCCCTTTGACGAAAAATACTCGAAAATAAGAGATCTAATCTGAGAGGTATCATATCAACTTGTCTCTGTACTTCTCTCTTGGATCTTGGTGATTTGTAAGCTTGGAAAGCAAACCTTTGATTCTACATATTGGAGAAGTTTTCTTAATCTCTCTTCTATTTCTGTTTTTGTTAATCATGTGTTCTTCATATTTTCTCTGTATTTGTTCTACAATTATGAGTGAGTAGTTTCTTAGTTAAGCCAAGGGTGTTAAGGGATTTCATGATTTAACGGTTTAGGATAGATTAAACGGGGATTTATTCGGTGGATTCTTCGTCTAGGGTGTTCTTAATGCTTGAATTAAACTGATCACTTAGTTCTTGATCTTAGGTTATCTAGCGCACGGGAGTGTCTGTCTAGATGCCGGAATTATCCTAGATGAGCAAAGCGTCCTTATCCAACAGGAGTTGATGTTAAGGCGTTCTTGTGAACCTATCAAATCGAACTAGAAAAGCATGCTTAGAACCTTTGAATTCAACGGGAGTTAGTATTCATAGTTTTAAGCATATAGATTAATACTCCGGGAGGAGGTTAATCTATTATTAGGTTTGAGTTCTAGACGATTCTTAAAGCAAACCCTTGTTTAAGATGCATTAACCGTTGTTCGTGATTTCCCGCAATGTCACCCGAGGCTTAACGCTTTCTTTATTTGAATTTACACCGTTTTAGTTATCGTTTTTAGTTTCGAAAACATAAAACCAACAAAAATCTGTCATTCGTCTTAGCTTTAATTTCATCATGCATTCTCATAGTCGTAACGCTTGGTCCTTGTGGATTCGATCCCTACATTACTACTTCGTATTGCTGTGCACTTGCGGTGGTTACATATAGGGTTAAAACCTGAGCTCATCAATAACCTTTTCAATGTAAGACTCCTGAGACAAGTAGAGAATACCTTTACCTCTGTCTCTAATGATATCCATGCCTAGGATCCTCCTGGCAGGTCCTAGGTCCTTCATTTCAAACTCACGGCTCAATAAATCCTTAACCCTTTGAATCTCCTTCAAATCTTTAGCAACAACCAACATATCATTAACATATAGCAAGAGATACACATAACTCCCATCACCATAAGATTTAAAGTACACACAAGAATCCAACTGACTTCTGGAAAACTTTTGTGACTTCATAAACTGATTAAACCTTAGATTCCACTGACGAGGAGACTGCTTAAGACCATACAAAGACCTCTGTAGTAAGCAGACCTTGTTTCCTTTAGAATATCCCTCAGGCTGTTCCATGAGAATCCTTTCATCTAGATTACCATGCAGAAAAGCTGTTTTCACATCTAATTGTTCCAACTCCAGATCCTGATTAACTACCATAGATAAAACCAATCTAATAGTAGTATGCTTAACCACTGGTGAGAAAACTTCATGATAATCAATACCTTCAATCTGAGAAAATTCCTTAGCAACCAGTCTAGCTTTATACCTCGGCTCTTCCAATCCTGGGATTCCAGGCTTAAGCTTGAAAACCCATTTACAACCAATAGTTCTCTGTCCTTCTGGCCTATCAATGAGTTTCCTTGTGAAATTCTTGTTTAGAGAATCCATTTCTTCATCAGTAGCTCCCAGCCATTTATCTCTATTAACTCCTTTCATAGCTTCCTGAAATGAGTTTGGTTCTTCAACCTCAATCAGTTCTGCTGCACTTAGAGCATAGGCTGCTACATAAGACTCATCTCCATCATCAAATCTACTTGGAGGTTTAACATTTACCCTTCTTTCTCTATCTCTGGCCAAGAGATAATCACTTAGTTCATGTGATGAATCTTCTGATCCAGATTCTTCTTCCTCCGAATCTTCAACTACTTATGATTCTGATACAGCTCCACCTATACCTGAAGTCTCACCTTCCCCTGAAACTCCACCTCCACCTGAAGCTTCTCCTTGAATCACATCACTACTGTCGTATTCCCTGATCTGAAATGAAACCTTTTCCTTTCCTTTTTCAGAATGACCAGTAACAGTAGCCTTCTTTCCAATGTCTTTGAAAAGAGTATCTTCCCAGAAAACCACATCACGGCTAATGACGCACTTCTTTTCATCATAACTCCAAATTCTGTAACCCTTGACTCCTTGTGGATATCCCATAAAGACACCCTTCTTATCCCTTGGCTTTAGCTTACCCTGATCAACATGATAATATGCCAAACATCCAAACCTCTTCATATGAGAATAATCTGGTTTCACACCAGTCCATACTTGCTCTGGAATCTCTAATCCAAGAGGAACAGATGGTGATCTGTTGATCATGTAAACCACAGTTGATGCAGCTTTTGCCCAGAATACTTCACCCAATCCAGTTTCACTTAGGAGACTTCTCACTTTTTTGAGAATAGTTCTATTCAACCTCTCAGCAACTCCATTTTGTTGAGGTGTATATGGACAAGTCTTATGCCTCAGAATTCCATGAGCTTTGCAGTGATCATCAAACATTTTGTTGCAATATTCCAGCCCATTATCAGTTCTTAAGGCTTTAAGTTTCTTTCCACTTTGATTTTCAACAAACGTCTTCCACTCAACAAATTTACTGAATGCTTCATCTTTAGTTCTGAGAAAATAGAGCCACACCTTCCTTGAGAAATCATCCACAAACGAGATATAGTATTGACACTTTGACAAACTTGGTGTAACATTCGGAGATCCCCACAGATCAGAATGAACATACTCCAACTTTTCCTTTGAAATATGCTTTCCCCTTTGATAAGACAACTTGTGAGACTTCCCAAGAATACAAAATTCACACTGCTTTAGGTCTGCAATATCATCAGATTTTAACAGCTCCTTTTTAACCAAAACTTGCAAACCCTTTGCACTCATATGTCCCATTCTGCTATGCCACAGCATTGTCTTATCGTCTGCTTTAACTGCTGCATTAACTTGCTCCTTCACTGGTTTACCATCAAGAATATAGAGAGTATCTTTGTAATTCCCTGCAAGAACTTCTCTTTCTTTATAGAACACTTGTAGTCTGAAATTTTTAGACTAAAACCAACAGCCTTGAGACTCCAACTGCCCTAATGAAATCAAATTCCTCTTTGCCGTAGGAGAATACCTCACCTTAGTTAATATAACAGTTGAATTGTTATTATTAACTATCTTCAAACTCCCCATAGCCGTGACTAGACAGTGAGTATCATTACCCATTAAAATCTTTCCTCCATCAATGTCTTGAACATCAAATAGTAGATCTTTCCTATAGGTTAAATGATACGAGCATCCTGAGTCAAGAACCCAGCCATCTCTAGAGTGAACTTCTGATGCAGTTAACAATATAGGTTCATCATCCATAACTTGTCCAACATTAGCCTGAGAGTTAGACGATTGTCCTCTCTTTGGGCAGTCTTTCTTGAAATGCCCTTCAGCTCCACAAATCCAACATGCTCTCTTATTCTTCTGTTTTCCTTTGCCTTTTTCCTGTTGTTTGCTTTTATTGTTGAACTTCTTCTCAATCTGAGGCTTAGACTGCATGTATAAACCTTCATTGCTAGACTTATGCACATTAATACCCTTCTGCTTCAGCTCAGTTTCTAGAGAATAGGCTGTTGTAGTTACTTCTTTTAGAGATATAGTGTGTTGTCCACCTCTGTACTTGAGTGTGTGGACCAACTGAGCAAAATCTGAGGGCAAGCCATTCAGCAGAATTACGGCTTGATCTTCATCACTCAGTTCCACGTCTAGACTTGCAAGATCTGAAACCAGTTTATTAAACACGTCCACATTCTTATCTAGACTCCTTCCTTCCTCCATCTTGAAGCTGTAGAACCTCTGTTTCAAGTAGAATCTGTTAGGTAGTGACTTATCTTGGTACTGAGATTCAAGAGAATCCCACATGGCTTGAGCAGTCTTGTGCTTCAAACCAACCTTCCTCAGCACCATATCAGTCAGACTCATGCTCAACAGATTTCTAACCCTACGATCCTTCTCCAACCTTTTAGGGTCAGTTTTAACTTCTTCACCTTCAGTTCCTTTAGCCTTAGGATATGGTGCAAACGTTGATGTCTCACCTTCAACCTTTAAAACTGAATCAAGTCCAAGGATCTCTAGCTGGGCTAGAACTCTATGCTTCCAGATAGTGTAATCACCTTCCCCATCAAACTTTTCAACCTCCCACCTTCCCTGTGTAGGCTCAACCATCCTGCTTCACCAGATCTGATACTGCAACCCAGAAAACCAGAAATATCCAAGCAGAACTAACCAACACCCAGAGAATACCAGTAACACAACACGCATAGAAAACTCAAATGTAGATCATATGAGAAAACCGTAAAACCAGTATATCCAGATGAGAAAATACCTGACCCAGAAACCAGGTGATAGATCCGATACCTGCTGGGTCTTTCTCCTCCAAAATCCAGAAACAACAAAAACCACCTTTGACCGCTCCAACCTAGAGCTCTGATCCATTTTACTAACTCATTATGATCTTATCACTAATGCTCTGTTTCTGTTGTAGTTGCTGATGCAGAGTAAAAGAGAAGAAGAAGACACAAGATTACAAGTTCCCAAGGCCTAAATCACCGGCCAAAGTACGTCTTGGAGAGCTAACAGCCAGCTCTCAGGGCTTATAGAATGATGTTAACCGTGTACAAGAAACCAGAGGTGATCTAGAGCTACACTAGAGGAATTACAAGGAATTGAAGAAAACGAAGAAGATGAGTTTCTCTCAATCCTATTCTCTCTTGCTCTTAGACCTCTCTCTCACTCTCTTCTTGTCACACTGTCATTCTAGATGCTTCTGTGACGTTCTCTTATGCATGTGCAGGATCCAGCTCATCAACCCTGAGCTCACGCAAATCTTCATGCGTAACTAACTTCTTTGACTGAAGTTCATTGCACATAGACATAGTCCAAAACGACACAGCATCACTTCATGGGTCTTCTGCAGCTTACTCCTACAGGGCCTGACGAATTCAGCTTTGGCCCAAACATAGCTACAGCCCAAACCTGAAATGCAGATCGACACTCACAATATATACATAATCGATCGTATACATGTAACCACGGTCACGCATTCACCTTAGGATTTCTGATTTTGATCTTAAACCAGTTAATAAACAGCCACTAACACTCACCAATACAGCCTATACACGAAAACAACACGAGTTAAAACTCGATCCCAAGATCCTTCACGGATCAAACCACAAACGCTTACCTCTCGCGTTTTCTTACTAGAATTGATTAGTGTTTTCTCCAAAACACTAGATATATTCTCCCTTACACACGCTGACAATCTCTGCCCATAAACAAATTCAAATCATCAAACCGATCCAAAGAACCACTCGGATCCAAACGATAAAACAAACCCAAAAAGGGTTCCCTTACCAAACGATGCACGGATCCAAGACAACACCAACCAGATCTCACCACTACAGCAGTAACAACTCACGTGGACCTTAAAAACAACACAACAAAACCGATCAGAGATCCCAATCCAAACTCCACACGGATCTCTAATCAAAAACGCTTACCTTTTGCGTTTTTACTAAGGTCCAACGATGGATTCTCCAAACCACTCGATGGATCTATGATTCTCTGCTGTAGAATCATAAAACAACAACAAATTCAGCTTCTGGTCGTGAAAAACAACAACACAACAGAAGGAAAACAGCATACCAACTCGGATCTATGCTCACGGCCCCAAATCTCCACAATTCTCTGAGTTCTCAAGCACGATCTCTCTCTCTCTCTCAAAGGAACGAGTTTTCTCTGTGAGTTTATGTCTATTTCGTGGCTGCTAAGGGTTTGGGAAGCCCTTATAAACTCGTCCTTAGGGTTTAGGTTCCAAACGGGCCTAATACTTAGAAATTTCCCCAAATTTCCATTCTCTGCGGGCAAAACTTCCAAATTCAGCCCGAACCTTTCCTTTCAGCTTATGCACGACCTAAACCAGCCTCTTTAGTCAATCCAATCAGATAGAACCACCAAAAACTCGGTCCAAATTAAAAATGACCCATCGGCCACAAAATTGGCCCGTACCGGACCGACCATAGGTCCGATAGGGTTTTGATCGGCCAAACCTTATCCACTCCGACCAGAATGGTCTGAATACTGACCAAACATGTTTTTAGGACATTCCTTGTCCAAAAACCAACTTTTGTCCGTACGACCGTACGGTACTGTCCGTACGACCGACCAAAAATGTCCAAAATCCGACCAACCTTGTCTGAAAGACCATTCTTGTCTGAACAACACTCCTTGTCTGAAAATTTCCTGATTTGGACCTCCTTGTCCGAAAATTTCCCAATCGGGACTACACGGCCCGATCGTCCGCATCCGATCGTATCCGACGATCGTAACGCGTATCCGGACACAGTCCGATCTCCCGCATCCGGACAGTCCACGCATCCGCTATCGTCGGTAAAAATTTTCCTGCATCGTACCGTGTACGTACTGATCCACAAAACATCGGCGATACAAAAACCCCACTCGTCCATCCTCGACAAATCCTCGACGAATCTAAATTCTGCCTCGACAGATCGACTCAGCATCTCAAATAACTCTGATAGGCACTCGGCCAGCCCAAACCGCGACCAAAAATAAATCCTCGGCATTTTGCCCAATCATGCATACCATCAGTACGTGAAACATCGGCGTTTCAAAACTGCTCGATAATCTGACCGATTCGAGAAATTGGTTGCCAGAGACACGAGTGTTACACACGCCCCGGGGTTCCCTAATAAGGTTTCCTAAGGTGTTTTATTCTTTGCTTTTCATTTTCCCTATCTTGTGTTGCACCATGATGTGTTGTTTCTATGTGTTTGAATTAATTTATTGATAGTGAACTTTGTTTGTGATTTATTTATCTTTGATTTCGGTTTTTTGTATATGTCTTACTACTGAATTTTACTATTTCATTAAGCTCATTGCTAAGTGTAGCAAGTACATCTACACTTCGATTTTAGGAATTATGGAAGCATCATAGAGCACATGTTCATGAACTAAAATCGACACCTATAATTAAATTGAAATAGGGTTAACGAATTGTTCTTACTGTGTTTCAAATGGTGGCTAACTTGATTGAGAGAGAAACCAAATTCTTTGCACTGAAATCCATAGACATAGGATAATTAAATGAACAGAGCATCACACTATGTATAAAACAATCAATCATAGTGATGATGAACTATGTAGGAAGCTTTTAGATTAATTGCATTCTAGTAAGTCTACTTTGTACTTCCTTTGTGTCATTCTCTTTTATGTACGTATGCTTGACACTTCAATTAAAACTAACACAATTGTGCCCTTATATGATTAGTTAGAGAGTTTTTACAAATTTAATTTCTTACAATTTGCCTCATCTCGTATTACCAAGAAATGGATACCCGGAAGTAAAAGAGATTAGTGATGTTAAAACGAGCTTTCACCCAAGTACTAGTTTTCACATGGCATCTCAAAATGGCACAATGGACAAACAAGATTGGTGGCAAACCACTCGAGGATTGAGCTATCGCTAAACTTGTGTCCGCTCACCTAGTTCTGCTCTTGGACATGCAAGATCCTCCTCCGATGGTGTTTTAAGCTTCAATTTATCATTTTCAGAGAGAAAGAACATACGTCGCCATCAGCAAGGGCTCTGCCTTTTCCAGGATCTGGTTTCTATCATTGACAAAAGCGGTCAGAGACCATATATATAAATATATTTTTGAATAGAATGTAAAATTTATTCAACACCAAAAACAACGTTTTTACGTCAAATGCACGTTAAGTTTGAGAAGTAGGTAATATTACATAGAGGAGAGGATTTAGCTTCTTGTAGAGAACCGTAACTCCTTTGTCTAACTTGTTATTATTGATCAAGTAAATGATCATGAAGAGCCTTCTAGAAGAAAACTCCACCTAGTGCTCCATGATTTCCTCCTCCTTTTCCTCCATGTTTTCCTCTTCCTTTTCCTCCATGTTTTCCTCTCATTGCTTTGATCATTCATCACTTGTTTCTCTATTTAAAGGATGTAACTCACATTGTTTTCAAATCAATCTAAGCATTCTCTTCTTCTATATTCTCCCTTAAATCTCTAGCTAGTTCTTCTATTAGTCTCTATGTCTCTCTTTAATTTCTAGTCTCATATTCCGCATATTCTTACATGGTATCAGAGCAGGTTCTTAATTGAATCTTGGTTCTTGACTCTCTTATTCTCAAAATCTCAGAATCTCTTTTCCTGTTCTCTCTTAAGCTTCCAAAAAATCATTCTCCAAATCGTTACGCTCTTATTATTTTTTTTTTTGTTCTTGCAATACATCTTTCTAAGTCTTTTTGCTCTGAGACTAAGTCCTCAAAATCATTGATTCTTGAGTTGTGAAATGCTAGATTTGTGTATTTCTTGAACTTTCTTTCACCATGGAAAATTCAAAACCCGTTATGATTCCGGTTGTTCTCAAGGGAGCAAACTATTTGTTGTGGTCTAGAACCACAAGGACCGCGCTTTGTGGCCGCGGACTTTGGAGCCATGTCGAAGAGGCTCAAGCTCCAAAGGAAGCCACCAAAGAAAAAGGAGAAGAGGTTGATCTCGAGAAGGAAGCAAAATGGTTCCAAGAAGATCAAGCCGTTCTAGCCATTCTTCAAAGTTCACTTGAAGCTCCCATCCTTGAAGCGTACTCTTATTGTGAAACCACTAAAGAGTTATGGGAAACTCTCAAGAATGTATATGGAAATATCTCAAACTTAACCCGAGTGTTTGAGGTAAAGAATGCCATCAATAACCTAAGCCAAGAAGACTTAAACTGTACCAAGCATTTCGGAAAGTTTCGGAGTCTATGGGCCGAACTTGAGATGCTCCGGCCAAGCACCACGGATCCGGCCGTACTCAATGAAAGAAGAGAGCAAGACAAGGTCTTTGGCCTCTTGCTTACCTTAAACCCGACCTACAATGACCTCATCAAACATCTCCTAAGAGCCGACAAGCTCCCAAATCTTGATGAGGTATGTTCCCAAGTACAAAAAGAACAAGGGTCTCTCGGCCTCTTTAGCGAAAAAGGGGAACTCCTCATGGCGAATAAGGGGACTTACAAGCGTGAAGAAAGAAAGGTATGGATCTGCGATCATTGTAAGAAGAAAGGGCATACCAAGGACAAATGTTGGATTCTTCATCCTCACCTTAAGCCAAGCAAGTTCAAGGCCAACCTTTCTCACGAAACCGCGGATGAACACGGACAAGCCGGTACATCCAAGCAAGGAGAGGAGCTGGCCATGGTCGCATTCAACAATGATGTTGTGAGGAAATCAGACTTGGAAGCCATCATCCGATCCATCGTCTCCTTAAAGGATTCCGGTACCACTCTCTTTGCCTCTAAACCAAGTAAAACACTTGTCATTGGTTCAGGTGCTTCTCACCATATGATTAGTAACCCGAATCACATTGACAATATAAAACCGTCTAAGGGTAATGTTATTATAGCTAATGGTGACCGGATTCCCGTAAAAGGTGTAGGGAACTTAAAATTATTTGATAAAAATTCCAAAGCTTTCTTTATGCCCACGTTTACATCAAACCTCTTATCGGTAAAAAGGGCTACTTGTGATTTAAACTGCTATACGATATTTGGACCTAATGAAGTTTATTTTCAGGATATTGAAACCGGAAAGATTCTTGGCGAAGGAAAGGCGAAAGATGATCTTTATGTCCTTGATAAAACATTACCAAGCGATGCTACTTCGTTTTCTTTTAAATCATGTATTGCTATTAGTTCTAATGAGGTGTGGCATGCTATATTAGGTCACCCTCATTCTCGTGCATTTGAATTGATGTTGCCTAAATTCACTTTTGATCACTCGAAATGTGAAGCTTGTATTCTAGGAAAACATTGCAAATCTATTTTTCCTAAGTCTTCAACTATCTATGAGAATTGCTTTGATTTAGTACATTCCGATGTTTGGACATCACCATGCGTATCTAGGGATAATAACAAATATTTTGTGTCATTTATCGATGAAAAATCAAAATATACTTGGATCACTTTAATCTCATCAAAAGATCGTGTGATTGATGCATTCATTAATTTTCAAAATTATGTTACTAATCAATTTAATTCTAAGATTAAGGTGTTGAGATCGGATAATGGAGGAGAATACACAAGCCACAAATTCAAAGAACATCTAAATAAGCATGGCATTATACACCAAACAAACTGCCCATACACACCACAACAAAATTGAGTGGCAGAAAGGAAGAATCGACACCTCATGGAGGTTGCAAGATCGATGATGTTCCATAAAAATGTCACCAAAAGGTTTTGGGGAGATGCGGTAATGATGGCATGCTACCTTATCAACCGAACTCCGACCAAAGTCTTGAAAGATGTATCACCATTTGAGGTACTCAATAAAACCAAACCATCTTTAGATCACTTACGAGTTTTTGGGTGTGTTTGCTTTGTATTAATACCAGGTGAACAAATGAGCAAGCTTGATGCAAAAAGTACTAGATGCATGTCCATTGGATATTCAACAACCCAAAAGGGGTACAAGTGCTATGACCCGTCAAATAGCCGCATTTATGTGTCCTGGGATGTGAAATTTCTTGAGGAGCAAGGGTACTATGAGAAGAAAGATTGGGCAAGCCTAAAGGATCTCTCCCACTCCACTTCGGATCGGGCCGTTACCTTGAAGTTCTTTTTGGAACATCTCGGAAATACGGACCCCACTACACCAAAGGCACAAGAAACACCTAGGAATGTAGAAAGGGAGAGAACAAGCACACCACCTTTGAGTGACCAAACTCAACATAAGGAATCAACCCAATGCTGAGTTCAAGGATCGGGTGATCCGGATGTAGAAGAGCAAATGACTCCTAATGAGGAGCTTGCACCGGATGAGGAAGAAAACGTGGATATAGGAGATCTCCCTCCTCCACTTAGGCGCAGCACTAAGCAGCGAAATCCTCCATCCCATTTGGAGGCTTACACCCGAGTCTACTACAACAATCAAGCCATGGCTCATCCCATCCAAGCTGTTTGTTCTCTTGCCCTTTTGCCAACCGATCATCAAGCATTTCTTGGTAAAATAGAGCTACACCGGATACCGCAAAGCTATGAGGAGGCTAAGGAAAGTAAAGAATGGTTGGATACAGTGGATGACGAGACCAGTGCTATGACTCGCAACCACACATGGGATGAAGCGGATCTTCCTCCCGGGAAAAAGGCGGTTAGCTCCAAGTGGGTCTTCACTATCAAATACTTAAGCAATGGAGACATTGAACGGTACAAAGCTCGCTTGGTGGCAAGAGGTTTCACACAAACCTATGGAGATGACTACACAGATACCTTTGCTCCCGTAGCCAAACTTAACATGGTAAGAGTTGTTCTTTCTTTGGCTACTAACCTTTCTTGGGAGTTATGGCAGATGGATGTCAAGAATGCATTTCTACAAGGCGAGCTCGAGGAAGAAGTTTATATGACTCCTCCTCCCGGTCTTAGAGACTCCATTGCTCCCGAAAAGGTTTTGAGGCTTAGGAAAGCTATCTATGGACTGAAGCAATCACCAAGGGCTTGGTACCACAAGTTGAGCTCCACACTCAACGATCGAGGCTTCAAGAGATCCGAAGCTGATCTTACCTTATTCACACTCCAAAGCTCTCAAGGTATCATTGTAGTTCTCATCTATGTAGATGATCTTATCATCTCCGGCGATGATAAGGAAGGTATCTAATCAACTAAAACATTTCTTAAATCTGTTTTCGATATTAAAGACCTAGGTGAGCTAAAGTACTTCCTAGGGATTGAAGTTTACCGTTCTCCGGAAGGCTTATTTCTTTCACAAAGGAAGTACACACTTGATTTGTTGAATGAGACAGGTAAACTTGGAGCAAAACCAGCAAAGACACCGCTTGAGGATGGCTACAAGGTCAATCGAAAGGGGGAGAAAGAAGACGAGCCGTTTGAAGACGTCTCCCAATATCGCCGGCTTGTAGGTAAGTTGATCTATTTGACTATCACAAGGCCTGATCTTTGTTATGCTGTGAATTAGGTCAGTCAACACATGCATGCAAGCCCCTAGCTTATACCATTGGAGTATGGTGGAGCGAATTCTTAGATACCTCAAAGGTAGCCCGGGCCAAGGCATTTGGATGGGGAGAAACGCTAACACCGAGATAGTAGGATATTGTGATGCTGATTATGCTGGAGATAGGCTGGATAGAAAGTCAACATCCGGTTATTGCACCTTCATTGGAGGAAATTTGGTGACTTGGAAATCAAAGAAGCAAAAGGTGGTGTCGTGTTCTAGTGCGGAAGCAGAATACCGGGCAATGAGGAAGCTAACAAATGAGCTGACTTGGCTCAAAGCTCTTTTTAAAGATCTCGGCATTGAGTCTTCTAGCCCCATCACCATGCATTGTGACAACCAAGCCGCAATTCACATTGCAACTAACTCGGTCTTCCATGAAAGGACCAAGCACATTGAAGTGGATTGCCACAAAGTTCGAGAAAAGATTGAAGAAGGCATGATACTCCCATGCTATACTCGGAGTGAAGATCAACTAGCGGATATCTTCACCAAGGCTGCAAGTCTCAAAGTCTGCACTCACATACATAGCAAACTCGGGCTTGTAGATCTTTCACGCCCTTGATCTCATGTTCTCTAACCCATGGACATCACACTCTTTTTCCCTTAACATAGTTTTCTCCCAAGTGGTTTTTCTATGTTAAGGTTTTTTTAATGAGGTGATGTTCCTCAGGTTCCAAGTTTAGCCTTCGGTGTTGATAACACCATATTTTGCATGTTTTTTAAGGTTTAGTTTCATAGGTTTTTAGTTCCACCTTGTATAGTTTTGGAATATTTTCATGCATTTAAGTCTCATTTGCATTTCAATGCATTTTAGATGTCCTAGGTTGTCTTTGCATTCTTTTTGGCTTGTTTGAGTCATTTTCAAGTGTTCTTGGAGTCATAGGAGTTGGAGGAATGAGGATAGCCATCATAAAAGGTCATTGCGGAATACAGAGATGCAGGATCAGGTTGAGACGTCAGAATTTTGGCATTGGATGAAGGACTTCCCACCGATGGATTGAGCTCATATTTTAACACAAGCTATATAAATGGATTAACTTTCATTTGGAAGTTGTTTCAGGCCATTCCAACGGTGCGATCAAGAGTTATGCCAATTTTCGTGACGACGGTCCACTCTGGCGAGCAAAAGAAGCAAGAGGAGGAATGAGGACTAGATCGATCGATCCACCTTACTGGATCGATCGATCCAAAAATCGGACAACTCCTGGATCGAGCTCTCACTGATCCAGATCGATCGATCTCGAAGAAAAGATGGGATCGATCGATCCACGCCACTGGATCGATCGATCCACCACCGCGACCGAAACCATCTGAAGTGCTTTAAATATCGACTCATATGAAGGGCTTCCACTTGGATTTAGCTCCGACGATCTTCATGAAAGTTGTAGATACTTGAGTTATCTTTCCAATGGAGGTTGATTCGAGTCATTCCAACCTGTGGTTCAAGAGTTATGGCCGAAGTCGTGAAGACGTACCAAACCGAAAACCACCCCTTGAAACAGTGTAAAAACGTGTTTTTAACTATTCCACCAAACTTTTGGTGACTTTGGTCGACCAAGACTCTTTAATAACTGGTTTTGAGCAAGATGTATGTAAGCTTTATTATTATTAGAGAGGTTTTCTTCAATTCTTTGTGTGTGTTCAACCCAAGATCTCTCTCTAGAGATTCTTGGGTTGATTCTTCATATATATATATATACACTTTGATTTCTTCTTTCTTCTTCTTGAAGTTTCTTCTTCTTAAACTTGGTAAAGCTCAAGAACACCACTTGATGTTCTTGGTGGATCTTCATGTTCATGCCATCAAAGAGAAGATTTCTTCATCCCTTTTGTATATTATGTCTTTTTATTGTTCTTCATGTTCTTGTGAATTGTAGATTTTTGTTGGATCATGTTTAGGTTTGATTTGGTTGGTTGATGGTTAGATGATGATGATTTAGGTTGATCCTTGTTAGATTCTTCACTTAGGTTCATTCTCTATGCTAGATTTGCTTGATAAATTAACCAAAACCTAGAACTACACCTTAGATTAGGTTGGTGCTAGTTTGGCATGACAAACCAAGCTAGAACTACACCCTAGATTAGTTAGATTTTTGGTCTCATCCCATGCTTTAGGGATAGATTCGAGTAAACGGTGTTTAGTGCTAGACTAGGTTCATTCATTCGTATCTAGAGCTTAGGCATTTCTCGCCCGGGAGGGTTTCAAAGAAATGCTTGAACCAAACCTTTTGTGAGCTTGGCATATCCTAACCTGCGGGAGTTGATGTTTTGAGTGTTAAGTGAACTAAATGGACTCGTGATTAATGCTCATCAGTTATTTCGATTCAAAAACAGAGTTTAGTCTCTTAATCGAGTAATCGATGAAGAAGATTGATACCACGGGAGTGGGTTAGTCTTACGTTCGTGTTCCATGTTCTAGAATGATGTTTAATGCTTCCAAATGATTTATTGTTTGATTGTTAACCATCTCATTGATAGCTTAGTTCATGATCCAACACTTTTGTCTTGAGTCTTGTGTTTTGTTTTCTTGTCTTTTGTTATCTTTCTTGCATTTTGATTTCTTTCTTGTTACATAAAAACCACAAAAACGTTTTGCTCTAGCTCAGTTTGTTTCTCGTATCTTTGGTGTGTAATCTTTATTCTCTGTGGATTCGATCCTAAAGTGCTACATCGACATACCGTTATGATTGCGGTAGTGTGCACGTTAGTTATTAATTGATGTGGTAAAACACTTGAAATCAGGTGTCTCTACAGCTAAGCTTGAGGGGGAGTATTGATCAAGTAAATGATCATGAAGAGCCTTCTAGAAGAAAACTCCACCTAGTGCTCCATGATTTCCTCCTCCTTTTCCTCCATGTTTTCCTCTTCCTTTTCCTCCATGTTTTCCTCTCCTTGCTTTGATCATTCATCACTTGTTTCTCTATTTAAATGATGTAACTCACATTGTTTTCAAATCAATCTAAGCATTCTCTTCTTCTATATTCTCCCTTAAATCTCTAGCTAGTTTTTCTATTAGTTTTCATGTCTCTCTTTAATCTCTAGTCTCATATTCTGCATATTCTTACAGTTATCTCCCATAACTCGTATCGATGATAGCCGGTTTCGAACTTATTTATCTATGTGCCTGATAGGGCGTTGAGGGGAGAGACTGTACACTTACTACTCTGGCTGACAGCAAGTTCGGTGGACTCCTTCAGCGATTGTCCTATACTCGTATCCGTACTTAACCCAAGGAAGCTCTGTTTGATTTCTATTTTGCTCTGTTTCATTTTTTTTATCTGTTGTGTTTCACTTATTTCACTTTGGATACTTGCAAATAACCTTACGTACGCGTATTCCGTTTTATTCCCATGTTCTCGCACCAAGGGTTCAAGTGTCCACTTGTTCATATATATATTTTTGTATGGATGTAAAATTATATTCACCAAAAAAAAACTGTTTTACAACAAGTGCATCACAAAGAGTTGAAGGTGTTTAAAATTTTAATCGATCGTTTACATCTTGAAAAGAGTACCAGTTGCTACGGGTTTAAAACCAATAGCGTAGGCATCCCTCATATACCGATGAACCCGTCATTTGGACTGTGCTCAGACGATTTCAGACGCTTTTGTCAATAATTTCAGTAAGTTTTGTTGCCGAAATTGGATTTTCACCGTGACGTCTTCCATTCTGTTCCCGCCATATACTATGGATAGAGAGTTGAAACACATACCTCAATACAAATGTGTGAAGTAGCGGCTTGATGAATCGGTGAGTAAGGGAATTAGAGAGTCCCAACATGTTGTAAATCTGTGTCCAAGAAGGCCTCGAGTAAGGGCTGACCATATATGAGAGGAATAGGAACACGAGAAGAAGAGGTGATCCCGTGTCTCCACTTCTTCACTACAAAAAACACAACTGCCGCTAGCTCCCACACGTTCATATTTTCGTAGATGTTCCTAATAAAATATCACATTCTTTTCTTTAAGATGAAATAAAATATCCATTTTTGTATTTCATCGTGGCCAGTTCCTTCTTTCATATTTCTGAAAAAACAATGTGTTGTTATTTTATTGAGATGTTTGGAAGGACACACAGTCATAAATTATAATATTTTTATAGATTAATTTTTTTACTAAATTAATTTTTTAACATATTAATATCATTTTTTATTCTTTAATATAAAACACTGAAACAGACGTAAGATACGTATGCTTAGTAAAAATTAAAATACAAAAGCAGACTTAAAAAGTTGCGTTAAGTCTGCTTCGTATGTTCGTATGTATAACTTGATCTAACTTTCATTTTTTATTGTATACTTTTTAAGAAAACAATATGTTGTTAATTTAATGTGATATTTGCAAGGAGATACAATCATAATATTTTATCAGTTTTTTTTTGTTTTGCTAAATTAATTTTTTAACATATTAATATCATTTTTTAACATTTTAATTATAAAATACTGAAACAGACGTCACTTACGTCTGCTTCGTAAAAATTCTATACTGCAGCTGACGTAATTACGTTTGCTTTGTAAAAATTAATTACTGCAGCAGACGTAAAGATTTTGTAAATTTTGGAACGTCTAAGGATAAAAAAGAGACAAATGTTACTTTCCACAAGTAAGACTTTTAGGGATTACTTTTGCAATTGACTCTTAGAGCATCATTATTGCAAGAAACTCAAATGGGTTTCTAAAGTATTATTTTAATATAAATTTTAAGTTAAGAAACTGTGTTAAGAAACTTCTGTTTTTGCTGTTTTATTGGGAGAACCTTAATGGGGTTCTTACAAAAAAAAAATAGATTTAATAATTTTTTTTTCTATATAGAATTTATTTTATTAATTAAACAAAGTTACAACAAAATATTACATTTTAAATATAGATTTTGAAAAAAAAAACAAAAGAACATTTAATTATTATCGTGATCACGTCCAAATTTTTGCCAGATATGCTCAACCAAATCAGTTTTCAATTGTTGATGTAGTTGTCTATCACGAATTCTAATTCGAACACCCAACATATTGGCAAGATTTGTTGGCATTTCTGTAGAATAAGTAAGATCCACATGTGCACTTCCTTCTCGGTGTTGAAATTCTGAAACATCAAATTGAGTGTGACCATCTCGTTCGTCTTCTACTATCATATTATGGAGTATGATGCATGCTCTCATAATTTTTCCTATTTGTTCTTTCTCCCAAAAAAGAACTGGGTTTTTAACAATGGAAAATCGAGCTTGCAAGACTCCAAAAGCACGTTCGACGTCTTTTCGGGTAGCTTCTTGATGTTGAGCAAATAAAGATGCTTTTGGGCCTTGTGGAAGTGAAATAGATTGGATAAAAGTTGCCCATTTTGGATAAATCCCATCTGTGAGATAGTAAGCCAAATGATATTCTCTTCCGTTGATAGAGAAATTAACTTGCGGAGCTTGACCTTTTATTATATCATCAAAAACGGGTGAGCGATCAAGAACATTGATATCGTTTAAGGTACCTGGAGGTCCAAAAAACGCGTGCCATATCCAAAGATCATATGAAGCTACGGCCTCCAAAACGATTGTGGGTTTTCCAGAACCCCGTGAATACTGCCCTTTCCAAGCGGTGGGGCAATTCTTCCACTCCCAATGCATACAATCGATGCTTCCTATCATCCCGGGAAATCCGCGTTGGTCTCCAACATAAAGTAACCGTTGAAGATCCTCCGGTGTGGGTCTTCTTAAGTACTCATCACCGAACAAGTTTATTATACTTTCAACGAAATTTACCAAACAAGCACGAGCAGTAGTTTCACCAAGCCGGAGATATTCGTCAACCGCATCAGCTGAGGTCCCATATGCCAAGATACGAATTGATGCGGTACACTTTTGAAGTGCAGAGAGACCAGGCCTTCCGAGAGCATCTTTCTTCTGTCGAAAGTATCGAACTTCATTGGAGAGTCGATCAACAATATGCAAGAACAATGATTTGTTCATTCTAAAACGTCGGCGGAATAAATTGGCAGGATATGTTGGAGTGTCACTGAAGTAGTCGTTCCATAAACGTATGTGGCCTTCTTCGCGATGTGTTTCGATAAAAACTCTTTTTTTTCTTGACTTGCTTCCCTCCTCATGATCAATGAGAAGATTATCAAACGTTTCATCGAATATTTGATCAAAATGTTGATTTATATTTTCGTCAAATGATCCGTCAAAGGTATTATGGGAAGAAGATGCCATAATTGATTTATATTTTGATGAAAAAAGTTTATTTGATAAGAATAAGAAAAGGAGAGTGAGAGAGGGAAGAAATAATAAGAAGATTTGATAAAAAAAGAGAAGCAACAAAGTAAACTATATAAAGAGACGAAGAGTTTGATTTGATAAAAAAAGAAAGCAACAATGTAAACTATATAAAGAGATGAAGTATTTGATTTTGTGGTAAGAAAACATGTGGTATCAAAAGCACATGAAAACATTTGGTACATACTTGTGGTATCAAACATGTGGTACATACTTGTGGTATCAACTTTAAGAAAACATATGGTATCAAAAGCACATGAAAACAAATTCGTATCCTTCTTTATATTGTTCTATTTCATTACATTTGATTATGTCTTTCATCTTGTAACCATATTTGTTAGTGTGTCAACTACTTCATTTAACTTTCCATTACATAAATGTATATATATCATACTTTAACTTGTTTGATAACATGTTTGATACTTTAAATTTCCATTACATAAATGATTACATAAACCTACATATCTTTACTAAACATGAACAGATGTTATGGAAACAAAATAATATGACATGGTAATCACTAAAAGCTCGCTGCTTGCCGTAGTCTGAGAGCTGCAAATCCAGTCTCCACTCTTCCATCTTCTCGTAATCATCCTTTGTAATAATCCAGTCTCCACTCTTCCATCTTCTCGTAAAACCTATTCATACAACAACACATATATGAGAGAAGTGGAAGCAGATTGTGAAAGTATACACAATACAAACACATTGTGAAAGCATCAAATATAAACAGCTTAGATGAATCCACACCAATAAGAGAAGAAGAGATAACGAGTCTTTCATGATGCAGGAGACAAGTGTTTTACACAGCCGAAGGAGTTCGATTGAAACACAATTAAAACACAAACTAAAACGAAACACAAAACACAAAGCAACAACGTAAAACGAAACACAACTTAGAGAATGCAAACAAAGGAGATGAGATTAAACTAAATATCCAACATATCCGAAATCAGTTTCGTCTTTAGAGTTTCTTCAATCTCTGAAAGAGGTTCTTTTTTGCCAATTAGACTGTCAAGTAGCGACATCTTGGAGAGTTTTTCTTTCATGGCGTTGTCCTTCTCCTTGATGGACCACATCGTCTGAAACTCCGAAAGTCTTTCATTCTTCGGAGTGGTAGGCTTCTTACCTCTGGCTTTTGATGCTTTCACACCAGGCGGCCGAGACTTCACATCGGAGAGATCATCATCGAGATTCTCTCTTCCATCACCGTGTGTGCTTGATGATTGGTAAGCATCATCACACCTTCTCCTTTTGCAGCTTCCATCAGTTTTTGTGGATGAAATGTCACACCATTTCTGGTCGTTCCGGAGCTCCTTCCACGCGTGTTCGAGGGTGAACCTCTTCTTGTGATCGTTGTAGAAGATCTGGTGAGCCCGTTTGAGAACATCGTTCTCATTCTCACCACTGCTTCTCTCTCTTCCTGCCGCCTCATACGCACCGCAGAACTTGCATACAACATCATTTATCTTTTGCCACCTCTGCTTACACTGTCCCGGCTCTCTGATTTCACGGCCTGCGGCCTTAGGACTTGCCGCAAAGTAGGATGCGATGCGCTGCCAAAAGGCACCAGATTTTTGTTCGTTTGCCACCACCGGGTCCTTGCTCGTGTTTAACCACGAGCTGATGAGCAAGATGTCATCGGTGGGCGTCCATTTCCGTCGTTCTCGGCGCTCAGCAGGAGTGTCTTCAGCGAAGCTAGAATCCTGTTGACTGGTAAACAGAGGAACCTGGGATGAACCAAGTTCCACGCAAGTAAAGGGAAGGCTATCATGTTGACTGTTCAACAGGTCAACAAAGTTTGATGGCTGACTAAATGGATTCGGAGAAGCCATTTCAGAGAAGGTCAAAGAAGAGAGAAATACAAGACGAAATGTGTTTAAAAGATGAGAACCAAGTCAAGAAGGAATGTGTTTATAAGATAGTGGAAGAAAGTGAAGATCCTACGGTTTTGATAGAAGAGAAACAATCATGATAGACAAGTAAATGCGGAATGTGTTTTTAGAAGGTAGTGGAAGAGAGTGAAGAAGGTACGGTTTAATAGAAGAGAAACAAAGTAAAAAGAAAGCATTGAACACAACCACAACGAGTAGACATATATCTACCATCTTAAACCATTCATCGCAACCATTTAACACACCTAACACAACCATAATCTACCACTAACATGAATTTATTAGCATTTATTAAGACTAACAACCAAACTCTAACACCAACAATGCAGAGGAAACACTAGTAAAAGGAATGAAAACTTATCTGATTGTCTTCGTCTTCCACCGTCTTCAGAAGCGCATGTCTTCGTCTTCAGCCGTCATGAGGCACATTCACTGGTGCTTCACGTACTCTGCACAATAATCATAAGAAGGTACCACACATAAGAAAATGATAAATTTGCAGATTGAAAATCATGAGTGAGATGGATGGCATACTCATCTCGGCCTGTGTCTAACAAGAGGTTCCTCATCAGCATCAGCAGAGTCATCCTCAAATGGTGCGCTAGGTGCTGCCAGTCTAGACAATATAAACACACAATTTGTTAGGCCTCTCTTTTTGACAAACACCAGTAGATAAACCGGTTGACAGAAGTTTATGCAACTGCAGATATTAAGCTCAGAGATAAGAACCAACAAACCTTCCGTTCATGGCCTGGGTATCTTGAGGTCCTTCACCAGAAGCTCCGATTTCTGAAGTTGAGGCTTTATACCCTTGATTGCGCAAAACTTCTTCCTCCATTGAAAATCATGAGTGAGATGGATGGCATACGCATTTCGATCTCCCTCGCTGAAATATGCATTCACAGCTTGATTAAGATCACCACGATGTTCCTGCAATAACAAAAGGAAAGTAAGATTGGAGAAAAACAAAATTCAACAAGCTACATATCAACCTATAGAGAAAGAAAAATCAAATTGTACTACATCTAAACAAGCATAGACTAGTCTAAATCAGCACTCAAATTCGAAGAAAACCTCTGTGAACATTGGCGAAAATCATACAAATCTTCAGTGAACAAGTACTAAGTATGATAAACGCGAGAATTCGGTAGAAACCGTAGAGCTTAATCATCAATGTAAGAACAGAAACTCTCCATGAAACTCAATCAAACCATCCGATGACCTAAAATTCTGAAAATCAACTTCAATTACAGTTTCCCAACCATCGGAGATTTGAAATAAATAAATAGAACCAAAAGCATCTGATAATCAAACGATCGTCTCATCGTACTTTAACTTTATCGACTCGAGAAACTTCCAAAAAATCATCCAAACAAGATTGCATCTAAAGAACACGAAGAATCGCGAAAAGGACAAAAAGATACATAAATCCAGATGAGTAAATTCGAATCACCTCGAGCTTCTGAACGGCGACGGCGTCTGAAGCGCCGGTGATGCTAATGAAAGTGTTGATTGCTTCCTGATTCGGTGTCGCCATAAGAGACAAAGAAAGAGAGAATCTGAGAGAAGTCTCGGCTCGAAACTTATGATTGTGGTGAACCTTTTCGTCTTCTGGGAATTGGAGTGAGGAAGGGGAAAAGAAAACGATGTTCTTATTGTTTTTGTTGTGAATGGGATTGGATCGGCGAGACTGGGAATTGGAGTGAGGAAGACGACACGAATCGGCCGGAGAAGCCAAACGATTCGGCCGAAGAAGCCAAACGATTCGGCCGGAGACGAAGGAGACGGAAATCGCGAGGAGAAGAAGAGAAGAATGAGACGGAGATCGCGAGGAAAGCACACCGTTTACACTACTCAAATCATCGGCCCAATCATTTGATGACATGTATGCCTTAAGAACCGATTCTTAAGTTTCTTAATTAAGAATCGGTTCTTAAGAAAAAAGCTGCTTTATCATTATTTTACCTATATTTTATTCTAAAAAACTATTTAAGATACCCATTAAGAGCTGGCGATAATGATGCTCTTAGTCTCGAGTCATTTATCAAAACATATAAAAGAGATTACACAGCAAAATAATGTAAAAGAGACATAAAAAGTTTAAAACCATATATTGTCCTTTCGTATACAAAACCATATGAAAAAAATATATAAGAAAAGATAAAAACGGAGAGAGAAAGAGACATGATTCATAACTTCTTCTTTTTTTTTTCTTTTCTCAAGAGCGTCGTTTTTGGATGCCCCACTTCAGATTTGTGATCACCGTCGTCTTCCTCGGACGCTTCCTTGATACGGATTCGTCGGCGATATCCTCATCATCATCATCATCTTTTTCGGACGCTTCTCTAGATTCAGATTTGTATCCCTCTTCATCATCTTCTTTGTCAGACGCTTCGCCAGATTCAGATTCATAGTCTTCTTTGTCAGACGCTTCTTCTTCATCCGAGAGGTCATTGCTGCCATCTTCCCCATTTTTGTTTCCGTCCGTTTCGTCCGTCAAGATCTGGATACCACATTCAATAATGTCTAAAACTTGGTATCTGCTGCTGAATTTGAGCACTGTCTTTCTGGTCACTTTAGGGAGGTCGATACATTGGAAGCTTGAGTAAAAGATCAATAGATGTTCCGATGCTAATCCCTCTTCAGGGGACTCGATACTTGGTATTGAAACTTTCAATTCATTGTGGTCATTGTCGTCATCTTCATCTGTAGTAGCTTCATCAAAGTCATCGTCATCTGTAAAAACTTCATTAAAGTCAGCTTCATCAGGTGAAAGCACGACACAAACCTTGAATCTGTAGAAATTAGAATGAGGAATTGTTAAGGAATTTCCTCTGGCTCGGTAATCGAACTTTGCAGGTACTTCTCTTCCTGGTAAGATAGCAAACCCGGTAACAAACGATCGTTGAATAATCGTTTGTCGTGCTTGTCCATCCAATTTCAAGCAGTTCGTGAAATAGAGATCTGCATGTGAGGTGTTTAAAGGGCCACTTACTGTCTCTAATGATTCACAATCGTCTGCCTTTAGATATTCGAGCGAACAGGGGAGCTCTGGCAATGACTCCAGTCTTTTGCACCTTGATAGCTCAAGGGATTTTAGATTATGAAGACCTTTGATGCAATCTGTAATTTCCTCAATACCGCTATCGCATAGGTATATATCTCTTACACTCGTGGGGAGAGGTGTTAAGAAGGTCTTGAGATTTGTACTGCCCTCTAAATAAACAATCTCAATACGAGAGCAATGCCTAATTGAATCAGGAAAATTTCTCAATCGAGAGCAATAATGCATGTCGATCCTTCTAAGAGATGTCAAGTTGGCGAGAGTTGGAATGGTTTCTAGACTTTCGCAGTAAGACATCTCTAACTCAACTAGTTTATGAAGATTTGAGATTGAGGATGGAAGCTCTACCAAAGCAGAGCAACTCAACAGATTCAATCTCTCCAGATTTGTAGCATTTGAAAGATCTGGGAGTTCCATCAAACACCTTGATCCTCTGAGATTCATCCTCTTAAGATTTGCAAGCGGCTGAAAGCAAAAATCAGAACATAATGAGAAAATACATTTTCATCTTTTAATATTTTTCTACGTGAGTATTGCTAATATCAAATATCAGCTATCTCGTTTCATCTCAACACTCATAACTCACTAACCTGAGTTCTTTCCCATAGCTTCTCGAGCTGGCTATCAGCCATGTCGAGTTCGATAAGATTTTCTGGGCAAAATCTAAGAGGAAGACTCTTTCTCGGGTATGCATCCCAACGTAGTAACCTTAGGCGAGGTAGAAACTCCATCTCCTCTGGAATATGCAATTTTACTTCTTGGCTATGCAACCCCTTGTAGACGTCCAGGAAGATAAGATTGTACATTCTTTCAAAAGCCCTCCCATTTATTTTTAATTCGTTGATCTCTGCTACGTCAAATGATATTCCTAAAATTGATCCATTACCCTAAGAAAAATAATCCAAAGCAGAACTTGTTAGTAGCAAGATGATCTACTTAAACAACATCGAATAAACATGCTAATGAATGCAAAACCCCTCAAACAGAAAGCTTACTTTTTCATTTTCCAGAACGTAACAAATGTGTTGGGCATCTGCAAGAATCTCGCGTTTCCAAGGCTCTTGTGTGGAAATGACTTGTCTAGCCATTACTTGTAGCAAATGGTGCATTACCACTACACTATTTTCACAGTGTATGAGACATCTATTGGCTAGTTTTTTTAACCCGGAGCTAACATTCAAGTTAGTTTTTGCTAGCATGGATGTAACATGATCAACATGTTTATAATTGAAGAAGACTGCAATGAAGAGAAGTAGATCTTGATCTTTCCGATGTAAACTCTCATAGCCCACTTTCAATACACTCTCAATTCTTCCATCAAGACAGTTTTTCAACCTTGGTAGTTCATCTATCCAGTCAGCCTTGGTCTTTCTCCTCAACGATGACCCCAAAACATGCAGACCCAACGGAAGATTGCCACAAATCTTTGCAACTTCATATGCAAGATCCTCAAACTCATAAGGTGGAAAGTTTTGTTTAAAAGCAGATTGACAGAAGATCCTTAGAGCTTCGCTTTGTGATGGAAAACCTACATGGTATATATCCTTGATATCATGTTGTTGCAAAATCTCTTTGTTTTCAGTGGTCACTAAGACCCTACTTCTAGGACCAAACCACCCGATATTAGCCAACTCCTCAAGTTGATCTAGACGCTCCACATCATCAAGAATGATAAGAACCTTCTGGTCGTGTAGCCTATTTTTTATCGCGCCTAAACGGCCTATGGTCATACAATTTTGGTTCAAAATCAATGAAAGAAGCTGCCCTTGTAACCCCAACTTCGAAGTATGTATATCATAGCCACTGTGATAGCGCCCCCTAAGGTTGTCCATAAAACAACTACGATGAAAAAGACTAGAGAGCTGGCTATGCAAAGCTCTAGCAATGGTACTCTTACCAATGCCAGCAGGACCAGAGATTCCAACAATCTTAACTATATCATTATCTAAATCTAGCAAAGACTCAATCTTCGTCAAATGAGCATCAAGTCCCACCATGCCTTCAAAATCTCTTGACGGTGTAACATTCAGTTTATTTGAAACATCTTTTGCAATCTTCTCGATCATTTCCGCTTCATTGTTCCTTTCATTGTTGCTACCAAAACATTTATGAGAAAAAAAAAATCATAAAGATATATAACATTCCTCTATTCCCAATAGAGTTAGCATTTATCTAATCTCAAATATTCATTCAACAAGAAACTATAATACTCATTCAACCTTAATGATTTTAATTATATTCTATTCACTCTATTCATCATAAGAAAATTCTGGGCCTTAAAAAAGAAGAAACTAATATAATTCTTCTTCTCGTTCATCATAAAACACCATTATGCATCATAAGAAGATAAATTGTAATTAATTAAACACCATTAATTATTCATCATAAGAAACACAAACCAGTTTTGAAAGTGTTCTCCGGCGATGTTGCTCACATAGGTCAAAGCTTGGCTCCATTGTCTCCTCTGCTCATCTGTTTTACGAGCACAAGTGTTATTGAAAGCATTCCCAAAATCTCCGGTTTGTTCTCGCACATGAGAAGGATCTACTCCGTAGAAGACAGTCATCACTATCTGTCCTGCATCTTCTTTGCACTTGAGAATCTCCAATAGCTCATCCAAACACCAACTCGATGAAGCATAGTTCTTCGAGAGCACCACAATAGAAATCCTCGATTCTCCAATCGCTTGTGTGAGAGCAGGGGCGATAATTTGGCTTCTCTCAATCCCTTGATCATCGAACATCGTAATTCCATTGTAGTTAAACTTTTCGCGTAAATGACTGAGAAATGTTTTACGAACGTCTGGTCCATGGAAGCTCGTGAAGACACGGTATCTCCAGGTGCGAGGCAAAGAAGAAGAAGAAGAAGAAGCCATGAGAGAGGATCGTGAGTGGTTTAAGATCATAGACTCAGAGAGATGTGTTTGGATAAACCTTTTAAGGAGGGAGATAGATAATGGCAAAGCGTATTGTGAGAGAGAAAGAGAAATGGGAAGTTTCTTTGCTCTTTCGTTCCAAAGTAAAAAAATTCAAGTGGATATTAAATTAGCAAAACACTATTGGTTTATAATATAACCAGAATTTACAGAAAATTAAATCATAAATCATTGGCATATCAACAGAAAAAACAATCATAATAGCATGTTATGACATTCGATTCATTTATAATCAAAACATTACAAAAAGAAACCATAAAATAAAAACTCAGAAACCATTAATTAATTTCACGACAATTGCCTTTTGAATATGAATCATAATGGTGTGTTCGAGATCCAATATTTATAGCTAAATACCAAAGACAAACAGTCATAATTATCTTCCAAAATGTTTTTAATTTTAATTGGAAATTTTCTGATAAAAAATATTCACCGAATAATTTAGACTCTATTTGCAAGAGTATACAAATTTTTAAAAAAGCAAAAATTCCATATTATGTATCAACTCCACACGATTTTACCGTTTTACCTTCGGATTTAAAATCGAAATCGAAATCATCCTCTTATCATTAAGGATATTTTCGAATTTTTACGTCAAGCTTCAAGCAGAGAGTTCCGTTGCTCCAACTTTTAACGTGAGCTGTATTTACATGTTAACATAGTTATTTACTCTTTCCGTTCCAGTAAGATAGATTTTTTAGAAAAAACACACATATTAAAAAAACAAATTAATTTTGATTATTAAATGCATCAATTTTTGTGATTAACAAATTTCAATAACTTTAAACCAATAACATTTCAATAACTTCAATTAATTTTCTTGAAATTTACAATTTATCATTATTAACTAATAAAAAATGCATAGAAAACCTAAAAAATCTATCTTTGTGAAACAATTTTTTTTTCTTAAATTTTTATCTTAATGGAACGGAGGGAGTATAAACTTAAAGACTAGTTTCTAAAAATGTTTCTCATTTTATATATAAACTATCGTTTTTTATTGAGATTGAAACAAAAGTTTTAACGACTTCAACTACGTCGTTGCTACCAGAAACTTAAGGTTGAAAATGAATCGGCACACTACGAAAGTTTAAAGAATTTATCATCTCGACTCTGTTTATCTATCGTTTCTAATTCTATCACAGTATTGTACTTGTGTATTTTTTATTCCTATTTCTTTGTATTTTATTTTTCAATATCAGAGCGTCCGGTGTATAAATCAGTGTACTTACAAGATCTCCCTAACCAAAGCCAAAACTTAAGACACCATTTTTCTCCCATAAAATCAGTTCTTAACTAGACACATTGACTGATTCTGATTTGAGCACCAGAGAACCCTCGAAAAAACAAAATCTATATATATAACTGTCAAACGAGTACGAAAAAACAAAATATTTAAAATTTTACATTCTAATTTCTAAAACTATATAAAAAAGAAACGAAACGTTATATAGATGGATCCTGAAAGGAATCATATATTTTCTCATGGATGGGCTGGTACTCTTCCCAAGAAGATGGATCCGAAACACTTATGGGATCCAGAAGCATTCCAAAGCGATTGTCACCACTTCATTCAGAGCTGGACTTTTTAGTATGGTTCATGAAGTGCATGTTATCACATCAAAAAACATCGATAGGTTTTTATACAAACAGTTCTGAATTATTGAAGATGGTAGCAGCACCAGAAGAATGACCAGCTTTCGAAGTGTTATTAGAAGAAGTGAAGAAGAACAACGAATGTTTTGCGTTTTTCTCTATTAATCTTATTTCTCGCAATTTGAATGTAAAAACAGATAGTCTGGCGCGTAGTGCTAGAATATATGCTCAAAATGCAAGTTATATAAACTCTGTACCCCGATTTGGAGATCCAGACCTTTTTAATTTTATAAGATGTTGAAAAAAAAAAAAAAAAAAAAAA